>CAUYPK010074203.1:0-71903 GCA_963574355.1 Loris lydekkerianus
TAGGAAGGACTCATCTCTCTTAAAAAAATTATTTTTTAAAATTAGCCATGTGTATGTGGGGAGTGCCTATAGTCCTAGCTACTTGAGAGGCTGAGACAGGATGATCGTTCGAATCCAGGAGCTCAAGGCTGCAGAGAGCTATGATTGCACTACTGCACTCCAGACTGGGCAACAGAGCAAAACCCTGTATCTTAAAAAAAAAAAAAAAAACAAAAAAAAAAACCTGATGCAAAGACAGTGGTCCCAAAAGATTATAATACCATATTTTTACTGTACTTTTTTTTTGAAACAGAGTCTCACCATGTCACCCTTAGTTGAGTGCTGTGACATCACAGTTCACAGCAACCTCAAACTCTTGGGCTTAAGAGATTCTCATCTCAGCCTCCCGAGTAGCTGGAAGTACAGGTGCCTGCCACAACGCCCGGCTATTTTTGTTGTTGTTGTTGCAGTTGTCATTGTTGTTCAGCTGGCCAGGGCTGGGTTCGAATCTGCCAGCCAGGATATATGTGGCTGGCACAGTAACCACTGTGCTACAGGCACAGAGCCTTTATTGTACCTTTTCTATGTTTAGATACATTCAGACACACAAATACCATTTATGTTACAACTGCCTACAGCAGGGGTCCTCAAACTTTTTAAACAGGGGACCAGTTCACTGTCCCTCAGACCATTGGAGGGCCGGACTATAGTTTAAAAAACAAAAACTATGAACAAATTCCTATGCACATTGCACATATCTTATTTTGAATTAAAAAAACAAAACGGGAACAAAAACAAATTTAAATGAAGAACAACTAAAGTTAAATCAATAAACTTACCAGTATTTCAATGGGAACTATGGGCCTGCTTTTGGCTAATGAGATGGTCAAGGTCTGGTTCCATATTTGTCACTGCTAGTCATAACAAGCGATGCAAGTGTGCATCAGTTAGTCCCAAGACTGAGAGGAGGAGTCGAAAGACAGAGAGGAGGGGAGTGGGAGAGTGCCACACACATTCCACACAACATTCCACACATGCGCACTGTAGCAGGACAGGCAGTGGATACCCGGAGGGCCGGATCAATGTCCTCGGTGGGCCGCAGTTTGAGGACCCCTGGCCTACAGTATCTAGCACATAAAATGCTGTACAGCTTTGCAGTTCAGGAGCAATAGGCTGTACCATATAGCCGAGGTGTGGAGTAGGCACCACTGAGTAGGTCTGTGTAAGTGCACTCCATGATATTCACATAATGACAAAATCACCTAATGACACATCTCTCAGAATGTATCCCTATTGTTAAGTGATGCATGACTGTGAGTGGAATAATCTATTAGCTCCAAAACCCAGGTAGTAGATTAAGAAAATTAAAACAACAACAACAAAACCTTGATTAGAGATGCTAGGTAACTATCCTCCTTCAGCAAATAAAATAAAATACAGAGCTGATCTTGCAAGAAACAAGGGAAATCCCAAGTCTCAGAAATATAGAATTGAAAAGCAAAGGAAAACATGTAAGTTGGAATTTTAGTTTTCTTATGGAACTAAGCCCCCCAAATTTGAAAGACACATACAGATTATTCCTTTTCTTGACAGATCAGTGAATAAATAGGCCAACTGCAGTACTCCATTAGCCCTAACAACCAAATTCTCACTATACCAGTTGCTTGTGAAGGGGCCACACTACATTACACAGGTACTAATTCTCAAGACTAAATTCTGAAGATTAAAAATCTTTTTTGTAATGCCTGATAAGTAAACATTTTTCAAATTGTAAAATGCAATGGAAAGAGACAATAGTAAATAGTGTTACTTCATTATCGTATATTTTCTAAGCTCAAACAGCATTAATAATTTACATATGATCTTAATTAAGGACAGAGATGATCATATCCCTCTAAAGTTAATCCTCATTTGTGGAGCTCCTGATATTGAAAACCATCCATGTTAGCTTTAACTGAAACATCCCCAGTCTCCTGGAGAAAGATGTAACAAGTATCAGTTGCAAGTAATTCCAGGGAATTACAAATTACACACCAGTTACAGGCACATTTAACTTTCACACTTATTCTCTTCAATTCCCACCACAAAAGTCAGAACTAGTTATTTTAAATGCCATGGTTCATGGTAAGAAATTACACTTAAAGATTTTTTCATAAAATTAAATAAGGATGTCATTATTTTCATATTTGCATTCATTTTAACGTCACTTTAGAATTTCATGTGAGAATTGTCAGAAATTAGTCTTTTCAATCGCATCCATGTGCCAAGATCTCTCACAATTTTGAAAACCACTGGAGTTAAAACTCTTCAATAACTTGAGAAATATGATACCAACAGTACTATTAATAGAAATCTGGACAGTGCTCAAATGAGCAAAAAAGAAAAAAGTGAACACCCTTTCCTTAATCAAAACAGAGATAGGAATATTATTCTCAAGTAGACCAGAGTTCTTCGCTGAAGCGTCAATCTTCCCCTTCCATTCATAAGGAAAGAGTTTTATTGGTTTTTGAAAATGAAAAGTTGCAAATTGCAGGCAAAGAGATGTGGCTTTTCTTAATAACCGGGGGAAACAAATTGGGAATGTGAGACACTGGCAATATGTTTTCCAGGCAGACAGCCTGTGTAATTCAAGGCAGCTTTCTAGGACTAAGATTTTCTTTACAACCCATGGAGATATTTGCTAACTGCTACTTACTTCCTGTCAATCCCAAACAACCAGGAATAGGAGAGGCAGCTTAAGGACTTTCCATCTCTCACAGGTCTTGGCAGAATTTGTTTTCATCTTTTTCCCATTCCTCTGCTTGCTCCTTCCACCCTCACAAATCTACTTTTTTTTTTTAAAGAAAAAATATACCCCATTTACTTATCTGAGTTTTTATAGAAACTGAGTTCTCCCGCTCCTTCACATTTAAAATCTCACCTGAGCAGAATCCTTTGGAGCTACTAGAAAATGTTAATTATTAATATTTTTAATTGTCAGTTGAGTAATTATATCAGAAAAATCAGAATGCTGAATATCTATTCTATAACTGTAAAAATATGTACAGATTGATAGAGATTAGAAGAAAATGTGCAACAATGAAAATGGCTATTAGGCAGCACCCGTAGCTCAGTGGGTAGGGTGCTGGCCACATACACCGAGACTGGCAGGTTTGAACCCGGCCCAGGCCAGCTAAAACAACAATGACAACTGCAACAACAACAACAACAACAACAACAAAATAGTCAGGTGTTGTGATGGGCACCTGCGGTCCCAGCTACTTGGGAGGCTGAGGCAAGAGAATCACGTAAGTCCAAAAGTTTGAGGTTGATGTCAGCTGTGACGCAACAGCACTCTACACGGGGAAGGGGGGGGCAAAGAGGAGGAGGAGGAGGAGGAAGAAAATAGCTATTAAAGTAATGATATTATGAAAGTTTTTATTTCATAAACATTTTGTAAAATTTACATCATTTTTTTCTTTAAAAGAAGTTGTGTCCTTTTTTCAAAGCCCAAATGCCATCTTTTCTAAACAGCCTTCATAGTTGAAACTAATCTTCTCATTGTCAGATGCTCATTTATAGAGCATTCATCACATACGGTCTTATGTCTGAGGCAATAAATTTTATGCCTTTCTCCACTATTAAAACTGTCAGATTTTGAAGCCCAAGAAAATTATCTTTTCATTATCTTTGCAGCCTCTGTAGAACCCAGCAGAATATTTGACACACAAAAGGGGCTGCCAAATTCTTAACAACAAACCTTTCTGAAGTAGCTAAAAATAGGAATAAGGCATCTTATTAAAAACAAGGAAAAGTGCCCAGTAAGCCCTCCAGACTCCTCCCCCAAGAACACAGGCTCCAAGACCTGTGTTCCCCACAAACTGGAAGACCCATCTCTAAGGAAACTGAGTGGGCCAAGGAAAGATTAATGCTATAAATATGAGCAAGAATCCACAATGCAGTCGGTAGGTTCTGATCATCCTATTGTAAGATTCTCCAATACCTAACCTCTCATATATACGATGTATGCCACCAAGTAAGGGAATCAATTAGGAGAGAGGAAGACAAGAGATTAAGGAAACAGTGGCTGCAACACCAAAAAGAGATCAGGTAAATTCTCAAAATGATGGTCAAGGGAAGCTCACAGATGATGGCTATGCAACAGGTGTCGAGAGCAAGCTATCCAAATGGAAGCCAAACGGCATGGGGCAGCCTCCAGTAAGAGAGAAAAAGGAAATGGACAGCACTTGTTTTGTCTGTGTGTGTATTTGTGTGTGTGCGCGTGAGCGTGCACGTGTACACATCTTTTACTGCACTGGGTGGTCTTCTGTCCAATAGTTTGCAATTAAGTTTGTGACAGGGGTACAAGAAACTAAAGCAAACAAAAAAAGTATGAAAAATAAATTGGTACAATGATGTGAATAATACTCTATTTACATAGTATAATAATGTAAACGCTGCATATTTATTTAACAAAAAATTTGCTAGGAAGGGATGCATATGTTTTTCCCTTTTTTTTTTTTTTCTTGAGCAACATACACTATGTACTTATGGTGACCATATTTTCTAAACTAAAAAATGGAACTTATGGATTTTGAGCAGTTATCCTCCTTGGTAAATTTATTTGAAATATTTTGCAAAAATATAAACGCTAGGTTGCCCTTCCTGGGAAATAAAATAAATCAAGAATGTTCTAGGAAAGCTGGAGTCGATGGGTCCTGTACATTTGCTATACACAGTCAAAATTCCTCAGGACTTTTGACAGTAATAATCATAACAAAGAAAAATACCCAGAATGCTTAGATTTAGGAGAAAGTGATGGTTTTCAAAGTGGATTTCCTGAAACAGTAGTATGAACATCCATGAAGGAATCTGTCACCTATACAAGTTCTCAGGCTCTGTACCTAGCAAACCACACACTCTAGGGTTGTCTGTTTTAACAAACTCTCTGGGTGATTCTGGTGGACACTAATGTTGAAAGCCCCAGGCAGAGAGCATGGAGATAGGAAAGTGCTGCAGTTAATGCAAAGGCGTATACGTCTCTCAGAATATTAAACTTTATTCAATCAGCACTAATTTCCAAGAACCAGCTCATAATTACTTTGCATATTAACACTACATTCATTTAGATACGAGGTCATAGCTCACTGCAGCCTTAAATACCTGGGCTCAAGTGATCCTCCCACCTCAGCTTCCCAAGTAGTTGGGGCTACAGGTGCAGGCTACCACACTCAGCTTAACACTACTTTTAAATGTGCCAGGCGTGTTAGCTCACAGCTGTAATCCCAGAACTTTGGGAGGTCAAGGTGGGAGGATCACTTGAGCCCAGGAGTTCAAGACCAGCGTTGGCAACATAGCCAGACCCTGTCTCTAAAAGAAAATTTAAGAATAGCTGGGCATGGTGGCACATGTCTATGGGCCTTGCTACTCCAGAGGCTGAGGTATGAAGTGGGAGGACTGCTCAAGACCAGCCTAGATATCAGAGCAAGACCTTGTCTCAAACAAACAAACAAAATACCAAAATTGGATATGAATCCTCACAGTAAATTTATTCACCATAATAACCAGTAGCCAGAAACAATTTAACCATCCAACAAAGAAGAATGGATAAACATCCGATATAATGGAATACTACTCAGCAATAAAGAAAAACTATTAATATAAACAACACATGGGTGACTCTCAAAAACATTATGTTCAAAAAAGGAGCAAGTGAGACACAAAAAAATAAACAGTGCATGATTCCATCTGTATGAAGTCCCAGAACAGGCAAAAGTAATCCATGGTGACAGAAGGCTGCCTATGGAGAGCAAGGGGAGGAGTCAACTAGAAGAAGACCCCAGGGAACATTCTGGAGTGACAAAAATATTCCAAAAAATAATTGAGTTATTGGCTATACATATTGAAAATCATTTCATTGTACATTTAAGATCTTGCACATTTCACTGTTTGTACTTTTTAATCCTCCTCAACCCCACCTCATAAAAAGACAAATTTTCAGACAGAAAAACAAAAACCAAGGCTCAGTGCCTATAGCTCAGTGGTTAGGGTGCCAGTCACATACACCCGGGCCAGCTAAACAACAATGACAACGACAACAAAAAGTAGCCAAGCATTGTGGCGGGCACCTATAATCCCAGCTACTTGGGAGGCTGAGGCAAGAGAATCACCTAAGCCCAAGAGCTGGAGGTTGCTGTGAGCTGTGACACCGCGGCATTCTACAGAGGGTGACACATTAAGACTCTGTCTCAAAAAAAAAACAACAACAAAAAACCAAGAAAGTTCATTACCAGCAAACACTCAGTAAAAGAAATTCTAGAGGATGTACTTCAGGCAGAAAAAAGTGGTCCCAGATGGAAAGCTAAAGATTCTGCAAGAAGAAATAAAGAAAATAAGAAATAACGAGCAGAGAAAAATGTTAAATAGTGAGGAACAAATATTAACTATAACAACAACAACAATGATAATGATAATGGCAGGGTGTTAACTGATTTCCATTCCACTTCTTCTGACACTGACCACTTGCTCCTCGGCTCCAATGCTCTTTATCTTCTCCCTCTCATCTTTTGCACCTGCAGTTCTACTGACCTGGGAGGCTTTTTGCCCCACTTATTGCCTGGCTAATTTCTATTCATCTTTGGTTTCACTTTAAATGTGACTTTCTCAGTCCTCTTCCCGCTAACCCTCCTTCACACCATACAAGGTTAATTTTCTGTTACACCTTTCATCTTATACTTTTTCCTTAATAATACTTACAAAATATTTATGTGTCCTCTTTTTTTTTTAGAGACAGAGTCTCACTTTGTCATGGTTGATAGAGTGCTCTGGTGGCATAGCTCACAGCAACCTCTAACTCTTGGGCTCAATCGATTCTCTTGCCTCAGCCTCCTGAGTAGCTGGGACTACAGGCGCCCACCACAACGCCCAGCTATTTTTAGAGATGGAGTCTTGGTCTAGCTCAGGCAGGTCTGGAATTCAGGAGATCTGCCCACTTAGGCCTCCCAAAGTGCTGGGATTACAGGTGTGAGCCACCATGCCTGGCCCTTATAATATAATTATGTGTGATTATTTAATGTTCTTTTCCTCTAGGCTATAAATTGAGTAAAGCTCATTGTCAATCATTATCACCTCATGCCCTGATCCAATTGCCTAACACACAGTAAGTGTTCATCAAATATTTGCTAAGCAGATACAGAATTCAAGTATTTACAAAGTTCATCTGAAAGCTATAGTAAGAAAAGATATAAAAAAAGCGTAAGAACATTACAAGTTAATTTTGCACGTGCTCTATTCATCATCTTCCTGAAAAAAGTCTCTCTTGTTAAATCATTTTTTTTGGGCAATTATTTGCAGCAGGACAGGGGAAAGACCAAATCTTTGGTTCCAGAGAGTTGTGGGTTTCAATCCAGACCTGTTACTTACTGGGAGAGTGTTTTTTTTTGTTTTTTTTTTCTTTTTCAGGCCCAGACTGAGTTCAAACCCACCAGCATCGGAGCATATGGCCAATGCCCTAACCACTGAGCTATGGGCACCCAGCCTGGGAGAAAGTTCTTGAGCAAATCACAACGCCAGATTTCCTATCTGTAAAATGGGGATAACACCACCTACTTTTGCAATATTGCTGTGATGATTACAGCTAAAGTATGAAAATATAATCTGGTGCTTGGCACATAGCAGGTGTTCAATTAAAGACAGCTATTACTACATTTAGGTTGGCTCTTTTTCCCTGAAACAGAATACTTTCACTAACACGTCTGCACACTGCCATGATTATTTGTTCACATTAATCTCATTATTGTTAAAACATGTCCCGTGTCAGTGGAAGCCACACATTTGGGTCAGGCCAGGAGTTACAATAATGGGCTATAGACATATTTATTCCTCCACTTTCAGAAAAATTTTATCTAATTTTTCTTTTGTTTGTGCTGTGCCTTTATCGCTGCCCCAGACTTCTCCCATCCAAGTACTAACCAGGCCTGACCCTGCTTAGCTTCCGAAATCAGACGAGATATCCCCAGACTTCTACTCTACCCATTCCCTTATCTTCTTAAAAGTTTGGTTCAATTGGCCAGGGAGCCAGAATAGATAGAAGCTTCAAGGATGAAGTAACATTCCTTACTACAGAACTCAGCAGAATGGTGGGTTTAGCAATTCAAATCAGCAATCTGATTAAAGGTTCAGCCCTGAAGTAGATAACCATGACAAACTGAAACGCAATTATGTACAATAGGTTCTCACGTGTCTCCAACTGCTGTAGAATATTTTTCATATTAGAGACAGCTAAAGGATGAGAGATCAGCTGATTTAAATATCCTGCTCAGACAGATATTAAATAATAATGGAAGATCACCAAGTAAGTGACATGGTCAGAATTCCAAACTAGTTGAATTCTGTTTTGTATATCCTTGCTCACCTTAAGGATTTAATTACAAGGTCCCATCCGGCTCCACAATTCTATTACTATGTGATATATCAACTTCTAATAAGCAATTGTAAAAAAAAATACAGTTCCTTATCATCTTCTCTTTTGCTCCTGGTGCAGAAGAGTCAACAACAGGCCCAGCACAGGCAAGGTTTGGGGAGAGGGGAGTTTCATAGAGGTGCATGGTTATCACGTTCACCAGTATGGAGCACTGAGGAGAAGAGAGAGGTGTCATCCGGAGATGCATCAGAAGGACGTCCATTGGCACGAGGTACTGAGCAGGGGAGGGAGTGCTGCACAGTAATCAATAGCAATGATCCCACTGGCATCTGAGGATGTGAAGAGCTGAAGACAGGTGCAGAAGTGGCTGGGAAATTAGTTATACTTAACATATGGAGAATCAGGAGAACTGGAGAAATCAGTATGAATTCATGATCTGTAGATAAATCTATTTACAGATGGATAAGAGATAGCTATAGGTTCATGTGTATACCTGTATATGTGTATACAGCACACAGACACACATTTCTTAACTCTGTTCACTGAGATGGCCAAAGAGCACATCCCAGCCATAATGAACACACTGACCACCCAAATCTTGGCATCTAAAAACCATTTTCTACTAAATGGAACCAGTGCTCCTAGGAAAAATGGCCGATTCCAGATAGAGCTGGCCAAGCAAAGGAACATACAAGAGAATCCTGGAGCATCTTCTTTGAAGAAGCAATGAAGTGTCCAAAGAATAATGGGGAGCAGTCACAAGGATTTAGGAACCTCCCTAAAAGGGCTTGCATTGGCCAAATTGGGACACTATGACCACAAAATGTTTAATGACAGTATCTGGTTACAACCTATTGAATAAAGTGGGTTGATATAAATAAATGTGCTGTGCTGATATAAATAAATGACTTACAAATAAATAGGTGGGCTAGGTACAGTGACTCAAACCTGCAATCCCAGCACTCTGAGAGGCTGAGGCAGGGCGACTGCTTGCGGCTAGGGTTTTGAGACCAGCCTGGGCAACATAAAGAGACTTTGTCTCTACCAAAAAATAAAGAAATAAATACCCCAGCACAGTAGTGCACCTGTAGTGCCAGCTACTCAGGAGGCTGAGGCAGGAGGACTGCTTGAGGCCAGAAGTTTGAGGTTACAATGAGCTGTGAGGTTGACAGAGAAAGACTTTGTCTCTAAAAGTTAAATAAATAAATAAATGGGAGGAAGGAGAGGGAAAGCTTTCTACACAGAATGCCAATGAACACAGATGGAAGTAAAAATCAGTGGTACTTGATTCAGATACCACTCATCAACAGGTACCAAAACTGGGAATGAAGACTTGATAAGGAATAGGATACTGGCATCATCTCAGAATATATCCCCACAAAAAATTAATCCATTATAAAGAGAAAAACATGACATTACCAAGAAATCTGGCAAACCCCAAAGTGACCGAATGATGAAGGTTATCACTGACAGCACTGGGACAAGGCAACATCATGTGTCCTCTGACATGATGCCCCAAGAAGAGCACACCACCACTTCTGTGATTCCAACCATGACAGCAGGACCTAAACATGATCCTGAGGAAGTTAAACAGACCCAAGTTCAGAAGCACCCTACAGGATGTTCAGCATGTCCTCCTTAAAACTGTCAAGGGTAAGAAAGCCTGAAGAACTGTTACAGATTAGAAGAGGCAGCAGTTACAGGACAAATAAATGCTACATCTATGTCCCTACATGGAATCTTGGATAAGAAATGGAAAAAGAGAAATTATTAGAAACTTTATCAAAACTTGAATGGCATCTATAGATTGAATGGTGTTAATATTGTCAATGACGATTTCCTAGGTTGAGGTTGGATGGTTTTACTATGCAGGAAAGCATTGTTTTAGAAAAATACACACTAAATATTTAGAAATTATGGGGCCCTGTGTCTGCAGCTTGCCTTCCAATGATTGAGAACAAGACTAGTGAAAATGGCAAAAGAAAGCATTATGGAACAACTGTAATGCAATGTTAACAGCTGCAGAACCTGCGTGAGGAGGATACTGGAGTTCTTTGTGCTGCACTTTCAACTTTTCTGTTAGTTTAAAATAATTTTAAAATGAATTATTAAAAACAAACTCTAACTTTTCTGTTGGTTTTAAATAACTTTAAAATAAATTATTTAAAATAAACTATATTCGCTTCTTTGGTCTCATGGAAACCCATGAAAAATACTTCAGAATGGTGCTGGAATTAAAGAGTTGCCAAAGAAACACTAGTGGCAAAAACAATACATGAAAGACTGGGACAGACTACCAAGGCGGCTGCTGCTTAAGCTTTATTCCTCCTCCTCTGTGGGCAGTGCATAAAGGTTGGAGAACTTTGTTCCCAGATTCAGTATGATGCCAGGTAGGCAGGGTCACCTTCCACTCAGCCTTCATAGATCCCGAAGTGTCAGAACATGCCCTTCTTAGTTACCCTGTTGCTTATGCATTGTTGTGGCTATCACCACCAGAGGCATCTGTTCTTTTAAATGGGCAAACAACTCCCCAAACTGGCAGTAGAGACTCTTAACTCTTTCTTTTTTAGTTCTTTACTGCTTTTCTTGTTTCAGCCAGGCTTCAGTTATAGCAAACAAAAATCATTCCACATGTGTTAAATAGCAAACAAAAATCATTCCACATGTGTTAAAAAGAAAGAAGTTTATTCAGAAAATTAGGTGCTTATGAATCATTGTAGGAACCAGCAGAGGAGGCTCTAAGCTGCACTTCCAGTGGACTGGAAAACAGTATAGAACTGGCCCACCCAGGAATCCACCACCTCTGCTTAAGTTACAAAGGTAGGTAACAAGAAGTCACCACCAGAATTTATGACTTTAAGAATATACCCAATCCAGACATCTGGAAGCCACCGCCATTACCTCTGTGACTTCCTGTCAATATCCACAAAACAAGTTATCAGACACTGGAATACTTTTGCAAAAGACCCTCAATGTCTACATGACTATTGTTTGTCAGCAGAAAAAGCCAAAGAAACAAAACAATACACTCTACATCATTTCTATCCCCCCAAATCTCAAATAAGTACACCTAACTTGGGGACCTATTTCAGATCCAAATATCAATTGCAAGAAGTCTTGAAAACAGTGTGCTGATTCCCAGTTGCTACATTAACTCCTTCATGGAAGGAGTCTGGAAGGGATTCTCCCCCCCGTCCCTGTATCCACCACGCTCCTCCCCACCAAAGATCGGGGACAGTTATTCTCTACTGTTAATCCCAAGAGACTTCCAGAACAGATTTGGTATAAATTACATTACACTTCTTCCCTAGTTTGTTAATGCTTTAATGGCAAAATTCTGCATATGGAGCCATTTCTTAGTAAAAACTACTTACAGTGGAAGAAGAGCTAGAATTCACTGAAAAGTGAGAGAAAGGTATTATGATCTAAATTTTAGCAAACTTCAACACTCATATCCTGTGATCATCAGCTATTCACAATACACTGATTAAATTATAATTCTTTAATTATCTTTTTTTTTTTTTTTTTTGTCTTTGAGACAAGAGTCTTCCTGTTGCCACAGGTAGAGTGCAGTGGCATCATCGTAGCTCATAGCAACCCGAAACTCCTGGTTCTCAAGTGATCCTCCTGTCTCAGCCTCCTGAGTAGCTGGTACTACAGGTGCCTGCCATGATGCCCAGATAATTCTTCTATTTCAGTAGAGACTGGGTCTTAATCTGACTCAAGCTGTTCTCAAACTCCTGAGCTCAAGCAAACCTCCTTCCTTGGCCTCCCAGAGTGCTAGGATTATAGGTGTGAGCCACCATGCCTGGCCTCTTTCACCTCTTTCATCATCTATCCCACTATTTCAAATCATTTTTCTCCTTGTTTCAGTTTCAAATTTAAGATAAAAACTGTCCCCTTTTGCTGTATAAAAAAGCTACTTTACTTTTAATCAACAAAGGTGGGTTGCCTTTTCCCAGACTAGTCAGTTTTAGAAATGATATAGCTGCAATGTTTTTCTTCTTTAAAAAAAAAAAAAAAAAGGACGGGGGGGGGGATCAGGGGTCTGCAATCCCTCTTTTATTTTTGTGATGAACCAGAAAATAAACAACAAATGATAGTGATGAAATGGCAACTTCTAACAGAAAACAAGTGACTTTTACTATTCCCACTAGACAGTGGGCTCCTTAAAAGCTGAGACTACCTTTTTTCCCCCTCTCTATTGCTGCTGCCTAGCACAATGCACGATACAGAGCATACAGCAAGTAAGTATCTCTTGAATGAATAACCCAATTACAATTGAAGAAGCGGAAGATGCTTCACCATCAGTCTTATTTCCTAACTCACTCTTGGCCTCAGTGGATAAAGGAGACAGAAGGAAATTTGAGTCATGGAACTGACAGCAAGACCCCCATCATTCGAATAGGACAGGCCCCATGCCATGAGATTTCCCAGAAGTACAAATCCTTCAGCAAGTTCTCAGGAAATCCTCATTTCAAAGGGTGGAGTTTCTAGCCTATCACCCCTGTTGCTTAATGACCACCCACTAATGGCTACAATTACCTTGATTTCAGCTGGGCAGAGGGGTGGCAATTGAAAACAGATAAATTAATAAAACAGATAATTAAAAACACAGATCCCATACCAAGAGGGAGAAAACAGATGGTGAATAATTTCTCTGGCAGTATTTCTATGATCAATTGGCTCTGCTGGAAGGGGATGAGATGAGAAATGTGGAATACCAGTGACAACTACAGCAGGGAAAGAAGTCCAAGGCTAGCCTGACTGGGTTGGAGGCCAGCTTGAAGTTATCTGCACCAGGAAGTTTATGTAGCAAGTAGGGAGATATGACCGAAAAAGAAGAAAGCTATCACAGGTGCAAAGCTGCATTTTCTTCTGATCTGTTTTACAGAGTAACGGGCCATTAAGTAGAATATTATCTTCAGGTCTAACATACTGACTGCTGTTTCTGAACAACTACCTGAGCTGAAACCATTTGTCCATCATCACTTTGTTTCTCTTCTGGCAGCAATACCTAAGAAATTAAATTCTAATTGCATCACCCTGATAACTTGCTCACTGTTTATAAACAAAGAACTCTGAAGAGAAGTATAAAGGACATTTGAAGACATCAAGTTACCAAGAGAAGGAACTATTGCAACACTTTTAGAAGAGATTGTTCTTAGTGTTTGCTAACCAAGCAATATACAGTAAGTTAGGCTGACAGATCTCTAGTTAATTGGGTCCAATCATAACAGGTACACATGACAGTTCAGTCAGCAAACACTAAGAACACAGGGAAGCCACATCTCATTTAAAACGGAACAAGCTTTCCAAAAGCTTTAAAAATTAAGGTAAATCAGCATAAGTTATTTAGCTGAACAGAGACATCCTTGCCTTCTTTAAACTCCAGAACTTAACGTTAGTTTCCAAAAGGAACAGAAGTGGGAAGTTCTTTAAAGCATTTAAACTTTCTTGGCTTTATTTTTTAACACCAGCGAGGACCGGTGAAACAAAGCATGAATTTCCCACATCGGACACTTGTTGCTAAATAGAAGGAGAAAAATCTATTTCCCTTCCTCCCTATCCCTGTCTTTTGGGATTAAATACGGGTTTCAGATGACGAGGGAAAAAACAAAACAGCTGATGACCATTCACTGGCAAGTCTCCAGCTAAAAGTTGGTGAAGTCGGCCAGGCCCCATCCCAGGCTCATCAACAGCGGGGATGCTAAGCCCCGGGCAAAGCAAAGCGCCCCATCCCCAGGGAGCTCCCGCACCACGGGCCCCGGGCGGCAGGAAGGGGCTGGCGGGATGATGTGCGTCCCCAGGCGCACACACCCCGCTCGCTCGCAACCTGGCCCGGCTCCCCAACATTTCCTGAAAGGAAACTGACAAAAGGCAGGCGGCTGCGCCCCAGCAGGGAGCCGGGTGTGGAAGCCACAGGCTGGCTGCCTACAGCAAGCCCGGGACCCGGGCGCCGGGCCGCCCCACGCTCCCCGCTCCCCGCAGTCCCCACGACGCCCGCGTGCTCCCCGGGCTCGCGCAGAGGGAGGAGGAGCTGACAGCCGAGCCGCGGCCGCCAGCACCGCCGCTGCCTCTCCGGGTTCAGCTGATGAACAGCCCGACGTGAAGCCCGCCCGCGGCCCGCGCACCTCGTCCTCCAGGAGGCCGAACACCTCCACCGCGCAAGTTGCCATTTCCCAACGCTTCCAGCAAACCGGACGCGCTCGCCCCCGCCCAGGGCTGGCAACAGTGAAGAGGAGGATGAGGGGGAGGAGGCGGGGAAGAGCCGGAGGAAGAGGAGGCGGCGCTCCGCAAGCCGCTGCAGCTCCTCCCCCGGCGAGCGGGCGCCGGCGGCGCGAGGCAGCTCGGCGGGAAAGGGCCGGCGGCGCGCGTGGCGGGGGCGCGCGTGGCGGGGACCCGGGCGTGTGGTCTTCCCCGCCCCTGGGGTGTCGGTGGCTGTCCAGCCTACAGGGGAGCCCAACAGGCTGGGGAGGCCGCGGGAACCGCCACCAACAAGTCTCGCTGGGATCTAGACGCCTGGGAATGGGCGTGTTTAATCCCAGCCTGAATCCCAAGATGAAAATTACAGCCATTTCTCGTCGTTTAAAGATGCGGATTCCAATAGAAGCTGCACCTTGGGAATGCTTAGCCTGGGCGTGGCAGCAAATGGGGAGACCCCAGGGGATCTCGTCAGTCTTGGACTCAGTACGTGAAATTCTGTCCTGTGGCTTGTAAACACCGTGCCAGTTCATGAGCTATTCTACTCCGTGGTCTGTCCATCTTTAAAGCCTACGTCCACCCTTCGGGCTTAAACCTCTAAACCTGCTTAGCTAAACGCTGGACTGGAGTGAAGAAGCGGGAAAAATAAAATGAACTAGGCCTCCTAGGCTGTGGAATTATCATGCTTTTTTTATACACACGTCTGACAGGTTTTAAGCTTCAACAATTACAGAAAGACGGCCACCCAATAAAGGCCCCATAAAAGGGACTGGGGAAAATCATAAGCACCCAGTTCAGAATCCGTATCTTGTTTTTCTCCAATTGCAGAAATTTGCAAAACTCTATAATCTCAAAGTCTAATTTTTATTTTCTTCAAGGAATTCAGAATAATTCTGAATTATAATTGACAGTGTAGAGTGCTGATCTGTGGGAACAAGGCTATAGCCCCTATTTGTTATGTAAGAGTTTGTTGTACTTTCACAGGGTCCTTTTCACTCATGTATCAGAATTCTACTGACACATAATCCCAATTTTATCTTCTCTGTTAGGCGGAAAGGGGTGGCAATTAAGTAAACATGAGTGCAAAATTACAGAATGGTTAGAAATTGTTGGCTTATCTAAGTCTAAAAAGCCTCCATAGCATTAATTTCTTTGTTTTTTTAAATTCATGTACAACATATTCAAAGATAATATAGTTTGTGATTATGGTGTTTAATGACTCAGCCCCTTAGCCTTTTTTAAAAATGAAGTAAACTCCAGAAATTTTTCCCCAGTGAAACCCAAACACAAAACAATACTTCTTGTTTTAACTTTCTTTTTCATGCTATGTGAAGTTTATGCTTCAGCAATGAAAAGCAATGCTTTCTTTTATTTTTTGTAATTAAAATATTGTTTGGTTTTTTTTTTATATTACAAATAATGCTGCTATAAACAATCATTCATGTAGCTCCTGAAACTCTTGTGAAAGAGCTTCTCCAGGGTACATGTCTAAGAATGGTTTTTCCATCTGAGACTGAAAGATTGTATGTGAGTCACTATAAAAAGTTTTGAGACAGACTGTGTTTTAGTCCATTATTTTACTTCCAAGAAACATAGCTGATAGCATCCTTTCTGATTCACTGGTGCAAGTTTCAATTTGGTCAGCTTATTAGTGTTGCTGCGAGGGCTTCATTTGTTTCCCTCCAGGTAGACTTTACATTTCTTGATTTTTGTGTATCTCAAAACTTTCGTAATGACTAAAGTACAGGTCTACACCCAACCAGGAGCATCTGAAAGTCCTCATTGCTATACATCAGTATTTTTCAACCTTTTAATCTCATAGCACTATATTTAAACTTCTATGTCACACTTTAATTATGTTGATCAAAAAAAGGAGTATAAAAAATAATATTATTCCTGTACTTTGAACTTTTTTCAAAAATAATTTAATGATCTTTAAAAATTTTCACAGCATACCAGTTGAAAAATCACTGCTATGCATCTTTGCTTACACTTGATATTTTGCCAATCTTGTAAATATAAACTATCTCATTTTGAGTTTAATTTGCATTTCACTATTAATGAAGTTCAACAACTTTTCCTATATTGGTTATTTATATAGGTTTTCTCTTCTGAAAGTGCCTATTCAAGTTTGCCTATTTTAATATTTTGCTTTGCTTCTCTTTGGCCAATCCTTCTAGATCTTTACATACATAGGGTGTCAGACCCCAACTGTGTCCAGGAAGGATCTGCTTAGTGGAAAGGTGATGGCAGGAGTGCAAAATCAGTTATAAAGGGAATTCCTCAGATAAGTAAATAAAATGAGCAGTAATGAGAACACCGTTTCTCCAAGGAGTTACAAGCATGGAAAGGGAGAAAACTAGAATGGGCAATATGTTGTTATAATAAAATTGGAAGTGTTGATACGAACTCAAGCTTTACAATATACACCATATATATAGAAATAAATAGTAGATGTAAACATGCGTTGCATACTTATTATACACTTACCTACATATATGCCTTACCTTTGTACAGGAAGATAGTCTGGGAGCAGTGACTCTCCAAATCTGAAATAGTTTCAAGGATATTGAAGTTAAAAATCTCATGACCGGTTCCAGACTGGGAGACAGAAAAGAATGTATTAGAGTTCTCCAGAGAAACAAACAATAGGATGTGTATACACAAGAAAAGATTAATTACAGGGAATTACTTCATGTGATAATGGAAGCTGGCAATGTGTCCTGTGGGGCTGTAGGCGGGAGATCTGGGAGAGCTGATGGTGCAGAAGAAGTCCAAGGGTCATTGCTGGAGGATTCTCTCTTGCTTCAGGAAGCCAGTCTTTTTGCTCTATTCAGGCCTTTAACTGATTGAAGGGCAACTGGCTTTACCCAAATTTCACCAATTTAAATGTTAATCATTCATAAATATCCTTTGAGTGAACCATCACAGAGGCATGACAAATAAAGGCAACTCACGATTCTGATCCCTATTGCTATCAAAGACATTATTTGGGCATTTGCTAAAAAATGGATGTATCTGGGAATTAGATCATTGTAATGTATGAATGTTAATTGCCCAATTTTATGGTTGTATTGTGACCTCGTTTGTAAGAAGTACGTACTAAAGTATTAGGAATTGGGGCAGCAAGTTGGCAAAATATGAAGTGGTACAAGAAGAAAGGCTATTTGAACTAAACTTTCAAATTTTTCCATAAATTTCAAATTCAAAACTTTTAAAACTGTGTTTCAAATTTTAAAAAAGAACAAGTGGGCCAGATGTGGTGGCTCACACCTGTAATTACAGCACTCTGGGAGGCTGAGACAGGAAGATTGTTTGAGGCCAGGAGTTCAAGACCAGCGTAAGCAAACAGTGAGATTCCCCCGTCTCTACAAGAAATAGAAAAATTAGCTGGACATGGTAGCACACCCCTGTAGTCCCAGCTACTTGGAAGGCTGAGGCAGAAAATCTGTTAGAGACTAAGAGTTTGAGGTTGAAGTAAGTTATGATCACACCACTGGGCTATAGCCCAGGCAACAAAATGAAACCCTATTCCCCCCCCCCACACACACAAAAGTAAAAATAAAGAAAAAGGAAATTCTGAGGTTTAATAATAAATAAAAGTCTTCAATCAAAGGAATGAGGGCTCCTTAACGGAAGGCTGATTATAGCAGGAAATGTACACGATGAACCTAGAGGCCAGGCACCATGGCTCACGCCTGTAATCCTAGCACTCTGGGAGGCTGAGGCAGGAGGATCACCTGAGCTCAGGAGTTCAAGACCAACCTGAGCAAGAGCAAGAACCCTGCCTTTACTAAAAATATAAAAATTATTAATAACTGGGCATGCCTATAATCCCAGCTACTTAGGAAGCTGAGGCAAAAGGATCTCTTGAGCCCAAGAAACTGAGGCTGCTGTGAGCTATGACACAACAGCACTCTATGCAGGGTGACTGAGTGAGACTCTGTCTCAAAAAAAAAACAACAAAAAAAGATGAACCTCGAGCATCTTATAGTGCTAAAAAAGAAAAAAGAAAGAAGGAAAGAGAAAGGAGGTAAAAGAAAAGGATCAAACCCACAATGATATGAGTATGTCAAAGATCTCCCAATGGCCAAAGCTGGAATAATTTGAGCAATAAAGTAAAGTAGAATTACAGTATAACCCAAAGTATAAAACAAATATACACAAGTCCATGCTAATATAAATAAATGGTTAAATTAACAGGGAAGAAGAGACATATTTCTGTCAGAATTGCAAATAAATTATATATATCACAGATACTCTGCATATCATTATATATACGTACAGATACTTTCATGTGTTAATGTAGGATGCCCAGACAGCTGTGAAAACATTATTTCTAGGTATATCTGTGAGACTGTTTTTAGAAGAGATTAGTATTTGAATTGGTAGACTGAATAAGTAGATCTGCCCTCACCATTGCTGGCAGGCCTCACCCAACCCATTGAGGGCTCGAATGGAGCAAAACGAGAAAGGGAGAATTATCTCTCTGTTCTTGAGCGGGAATGTCCATGTTCTCCTTCCTACCTTCAGACATCAGTGCCCCTGGTTCTTGGGCCTTCAGACTCAAACTGAATTATACTATGGGATTTCCTGATTCTCCACCTTGCACACAGCAGATTGTGGAACTTGTCAGTGTCCATAATTGTCAGGTAATTTCTGTTAAATCTCTCTATAACACAGAGATATAGATGGATACATAGATTATCTACATCTGTATCTTTATCTGCATATCCTATCATTTCTATTTCTCTGGAGAACCCTAACCCTAACACACTCTGCTGGCAAGGAGAGGGAGTATAAATTCCCACTACTGCAGCCTAGGGAAAGCATAGAAAGTTCCTTCCAATGAGTACTGCATGGAAGCAGGTGCAGGGAATGGTAATATACAGTGAAGAAACCTGAAAAACACTACCTCAGCCATGTGATCAAGTCAACATCAACAGTGAAAAGTAAATAGTAAATGCCCTGGGTATGATGGGAAAAGAAGGACATTTTACCTCTGTGGTCTTGTTCCCTAAAAGTTATAACCCAAGTTTAATGAGAAAAACAGGCAAATCTCAATAAAGAGACATTCTACAAAATGCTCAAAACTGGCCAAGTACATCAAAACCAAGGAAATTCTGAGAAGCCATCACAGCTAAGGGGACATGATAACCAAATGTAATGCAGTGTCCTGGCTGGGATTCTAGAACAGAAAAAGAGCTTTGGATTAAAAACTAAGAAAACCTAAATAAAATATGGATTTTAGTTAATAATGCATCAATATTTGTCCATTGCCATAATAAAGAACCATACTAATGCAGGATATTAATAATAGGAAACTGGATGTGAAGTATATAGGAACTCTCAGCACTATCTTTATAATTTTACTATAAATCTAAACTGTTCTTCTAGGCCAAGCATGGTGGCCCGTGCCTGAAATCCTAGCACTCTGGGAGGCTGGGACAGGAAGATTGCTTGAGCTCTGGAGTTCAAGACCAGCCTGAGAAAGCGCAAGACCCTATCTGTACTAAAAATAGAAAAATTAGCCAGGCATTTGTGGTGGGCATCTGTAGTCCCAGCTACTCAGGAAGCCGAGGCAAGAGGATCCCTGGAGCCCAGGAGTTAAAGGTTGCTGTGAGCTATGATGATACCATGGCACTCTAACCTGGGCAACAGAGTGACACTATCTCAAAAAGAAATAGATAAATAAACTGTTCTTCTAAAAAATGAAGTTTATTAAATAGATGGCTAGATCTTAATTTTCTTCAGTATAGTTTGGCACAGATTTTGCTACATTTATTCCAAAATACTTTTTTTTCTTTGCTATTGCAAATGTGGTGTTGATGTCTTTTGAAAAAATTACATTTCCTAACAGTTTTGTCCTAACAATTTAGTGCTAGTTGGCAGGAATATAACTGAATTTTGTATATTTACTTCATATAAAACTGAACTTTACTATGTTTAAAATACTTGTCACTTTTAATCTGAACATTCATTAACATCTTGGATGATAATTTTCCTTCCATATATTCTTAGCTTGCATTCCTTTTTCTTAAATTAGTATTCTTAATATTTAAATAAGCATGGTGAAGGCATAATTGTCATGTTCCTGGATTTTTTTAAATAAATTTTTTTCACTATGAAAAGTGTTAATTTTTGTTTTTACAAAGGGAAAAAAATGTTCAAGTAAAGTGTTATCAATCAAATCATATTTGAAATGTACCAAGATATACTGATACATTATGAATTCAACAATGAATGTTTAATAAAAAAATTTTTTACAACAGAACTCTTTTATTAAACATATGAATGTGCTTACTTTGTACAAAATGCAGTGATACTTCTTCCTCTCTTCTGCCCTTGGAGGCCACCACCCTTGAACTTCATGTTCATATAAACATGCTATCATGACAAACAGCAGTCATGACAAGCAGGTGAAGAAAAGTGCAGTTCTGGAAGTAACATCACTTAACCAAAGTGGGAAACAAAACCAGGAAGAGGCCAGCTCATTTCTCGGCTTGTGCTCTGCCCACAGACCCTCGTCTCACTCTTCTCCTTTCAGCGGGAAACATTTTAGGAACAGAAACACCTGAGCATTATTTGAATACTCTTTTGCAGCATCCTTCTTCATTCTATCTGTCTGATGCTATAACTAGCTAATTTGTAACTTCTTCAAGAAATTTCATTCTGGGTTATAGCCCTGTTAATTACCCATAATACTTGGAGCAAAACAAAACAAAATAAAACAAAACAGAAGAAAACACAGAAGAGCAGTAAGTTTCAAAAGGATGTCAGCTGAGACCTTTACGGATGAAATCTACTTTCAAGAAGTCACCTGGCCAAACATATGCACAGCTGGAGACAAAAGACTATGAAAATAGGACCAGCTGGAAAATAGGTCCCCTATTTAGATCCAGTTATTCTGCATTTGTGGCTTCAAAGTGATCATCATCCACAGTAGAATAGATGTGCCCCTCATTGCTCAGAAAAACCACAGCTTGGTTAATTGAGGCTACAGGCATATGTTTAAGCTGGTTCTTGAGATCATGAAAAGTTCAATCCTTCAGGTCTTGGACAAGCCTTAATCAAATTCAGCACCTGGTTTTGAGCCGTAGTGAGGCCATTTGCTGGCGTGGAGCTAGTCTGACCAAAGCTCCCTGCTTCACTCATTCCTGGATTGCTGATGGGTGCTCTCCCTGCTGGGGGCTGGCTGTTAGCTTTGGTCAGCATCAAGTGTGCATTGACTACTTCCAGAATATGTGTGGTAAACTCATTCATATCCTCCAGGGGCATGATCTTAAAGGCTACCAGGCTCTTTTTGTTCTGAAAATATCTCAGGTGGCCTGCCACTTTCACATATGTTTCTGGAAAAACCACAGTTTTTTCACTGCTAGTGTCATCTTTGTCAACCCATTGGTGAACATCCATGGGTGCAGCTGTCACGTCATCTATTTTGTAAACAATGTTGATTGGAGCCTTCTCTGAATGTTTAATTATCCCCACAAGAATGTCCTGTGAAATCTCAACATTCCCAATTTTGAATACTTCATCAACGAGGGTGGCAGAAAGCAACTGAGGTGTAGTACAGGGCACAATGTGCTGGGCTCAGGCTCTTGATTTCCCTTTGGACTGAATAGATCTTGGTGATCCAAAGCCCCCTGGAGACTGTGTGTAGCTGCCGGCTCACCTGTACGTGGAGCTGCCATAGTTGTCAAATCCACCACTATTCCACATCTTGGTTGCGACTGCCTCGGGAAACAAGCCCCCAAGGTGCTGGCCTGGGGGGTTCATAGAAAACCTGAGAGTCCTGCTCTAATAAAAAAAAATTTAATGATACATATTAGATTTACACATTTTGGGGATACATGTGATAGTTTGATATATTTATATAATCAAATCAGGGTAATCAGAATACCTATTACTTTAAATATTTATCATATATTTTATGTTAGGACCAATCAAATTATTCTCTTCCAGCGTCTGAAATGTATAGTTGATTAATGTTGACCACAGTCATCCTTCTGATCTATCAAAAACTGGATCATCTTCAGGCGGCACCTGTGGCTCAAAGGAGTGGAGCGCTGGCCCCATATGCCGGAGGTGGCGGGTTCAAACCCAACCCTATCCAAAAACTGCAAAAACAAACAAACAAAAAAAAATGGATCACCTTTTTTCCATCGAACTGTATATTTGCACCCATTAATCAATCTCTCTTCTTCATTTCCTTCTTCTTCCCCTTCTTAGCCTCTGGTAACCACCAATATTACAGTCTATTTTCATGAGATCCATTTTTTACCTCTCACATATAAGTAAGAACATGCAATATTTGTCTTTCTGTGCTTGGCTTATTCACTTAATATAATGATTTCCAGTTCCATTCATGTTTCTGCAAGTGACAGAATTCCATTCTTTTTATATCTGAATAATATTCCATCATGTGTGCATACCACATTTTCTTTATCCACTCATCCATTGATAGACACTTAGGTTGATTCCATATTTTTGTCATTGTGACTAGTGCTACAATAACCATGTGAGTGCATATACACATATCTCTTCAATATGTTGATTTCTTTTCTTTTTTGATATATATCCTATAGTGGAATTGCTGTATAATATGGTATTTTGGGGTTAATAGCCAGAATATATAAGGAGCACAAATAACTCAATAGAAAAAACAAACATCCTCCAAACCCAAATAATATGATTAAAAATGGACAAAAGATCTGAATAGATATTTCTCAAATGAAAACATGCAAATAGCCAAAAGGTATATGAAAAATTCTCAGCATCATTAGTCATCAGAGAATGGAAAATCAAAACTACAATGAGATCTTATCTCAACCAAGTTTAAATAGCTTTTATCAAAAAGACAACCACAGATGCTCACAAGGATATGGAAAAGGGGGAACTGTTGTCCACCATTCGTGGGAACGTAAATTAATACAGCCACTATGGAAAACAGTATGGGGATTCCTCAAAACGCTTCTTTAAAAAAGTTATGTTTCTTCTTTTAAAGAAAATGGTATTTGCTTTCGTGTTTTTTGTTTGATTTGGTTTGGTTTACTTTTATTTCTGGGCTTTTTAAACCCCCTCTTTTTTTTTTTTTTTTTTTAGTTAAATTTACTTCTATTCTTAGTTCACTAAGATTATTAACTATAAATGGAAACTGCTTTTCATTTAACATTGTTTTCTATATCTCTTGAGATGCTCTTTTTTTCTTTTAATATTTTCTTTTAATATTTTAGTGTGGTACATTTTGGTAAATTATGGTATGATGGTTAAATTTGTGTGTCAATTTGACTGGAGTAGGCAATACCCAGATAATGGTAAAACATTATTTCTGTGGGTGCCTGTGAAGGTTAGAGGAAGAGATTAACATTTGAATGGGTAAATGGGTAAAGAAGATCTGTCCTCACCAACGCTGGGGGGCATCATCTGATCCACTGAGGGCTGGAATAGAAAAAAAAGGTAGAGGAAGGGAGAATTTGCTTTCTTCTTGACCTGGGATATCTATCTTCTCCTGCCCTCAGCCATTGGAGTTCCTGGTTCTTGGGACTGCACTCACAGATCAGAGGATTTATACCATTGGTTATGAGGCCTTTGAACTTGGATTATAATTACATCACCAGTTTTCCTGGGCCTCCTCCTGGTAGACAGCAGATCATGGGGCTTCTCAGCCTCCATATTCAGGTGGATCAATCCCTCATAAAATATATTTTATTTATATGCATCCCATTAGTTATGTTTTTTCTGGAGAACCCTAATATACATGGTAATTAATTATGATAAATTTTGGCTCAGCACCTGTAGCTCAGTTGCTAGGGCGCCAGTCACATACATCAGAGCTGGCAGGTATGAACCCAGCCCAGGCCTGCCAAACAATGACAACTACAACAAAAAAATAGCCAGGTGTTGTAGTGGGCACCTGTAGTCCCAGCTATTTGGGAGGCTGAGGCAAAAGAATTGCTTAAGCCCAAGAGTTGGAGGTTGCTATGAGTTGTGATGCCACAGCACTCTATTGAGAGTGACATAGTATCCTTGTGAGCATCTGTGATTGTCTATCTCAAAAAAAAATTATGATAAATTCTATGTCTAAGGGCATAGTCATTCCAGATTTTCCTAGTCTCTTCAGGTTTTGACTTAAATAATTTTCTTCCTTTCTCATTTTTCCATGAGTGTGTTAAGATAACTAACTGGGAGGTCATTAGGCTGAGATGGCTCCAGTGCCTGGGGTTCCTGTGTAAAAAGCAGAAGCCTAATGTAAGCAGTAAAATGAAATTTAAGCTCAACCAATCAGAAACCACCTCTGAATGGGAACTTTCCATCAGATTACACCCAAGTAAGGCAACTGCCTAGCTATAGCAAATCAAGTAATTCTTTACTTCCACTTTCAGCCTATTAAAGTTTATTGGCCATGCTGCCAGGCCAGAGCTCTCTGAACCTCTTCTGTTTCTGAGTGCTGCCTGATTCATGAATTGTTCTTTGCTCAATAAATTATTTAAAATTCTAAAGTTCCTAAGTCTATCTTTTAAAAGTCTGAATCTAAGTACTAGAAGTTAGTGTGTGGTTATGACAATGGAGGAGGATGTCTATTTTTTATCATGGTCTCTCTCTCTATTGGAATAGAGAGCTGTTGTCTGTTTACTTACAATTTTCTGGTTGTTGTACCCATCTAAGAGCTCCTCAGGTTCACTGGCCCTCTATCAATAATTTCTCATCCTCTTTTAGGATTTTGGACACTTCCAGATACTATCCCCTACTACTTTAGAGACAAAAATTTACAGCACTCTCTGTCAAATTATACCATCTTGTCATTTCTACTGCAGCTACTGCTGCCAGGCTATTCCAGCAGAGGGGGAGCTGTCTGCAGTTTATTATTTCACAGGGCTCCCAACACTACCCGCATTTTCTCTTAGACCTCCAGAATTATTAGGGAATTCTATAATCACTCCCTACTGATACTCAGCAGAGAAGATGCAGGCAGGAAGTAGAGTCCTTCCCCCCCAAACACTGGACTGTCTCTTGCTTTCATTTCCAACTCCCTCTTCAGGGTAGGAAACTGACTCCTTCATCATCATTCATGCTACCCAAATATGTTGCTTATTCGTCAACTTTGGCTCTGAGTACTCAAAATCCAGTCTTTTGAGACTCAAAAACCTTTTGTTTCAATTTATTTTTTCTACCAGGAGAGTCAAAGCTCTATTTTGAAACTTATAAACTGAGCATTGACTCATCTTTCTCTTTTAATTCTGTAGCCTCCCCCCCATGGGCAGTAATACCAAAAGCCTCACTACTGCTAGGATTCAGGAGGGGAAGGGGACAGGATATTCTAGGAATATAAGTATCAAGAATGAAATTTCACAATTATAATCTTGACACAACTTCCACACCCTTAGCTCTTTCCAAAGCTTCAGACATGTATTCTCCACTAATTATCTCTGCCTGAATAACATGAAGAAACTTCAAACTTACTAAATCCAAAAGTAAACTCACTATCATTCTATATTCTCTGTCTGTGGAAATGGCCTTCTTTCCTACCTGGTTTCAAAGGTTAGAAATTTCTGAGTATCCTCAAATGCATAATCCATGTCCCCCCAACCTTCTTACCTCCACTAATTTGTTACAAAACAAAAATTTTAAAATAAATACATAAATAACAAATTCTTTTTTCTTTCTCTGAGAAATTTCCTCTCATTTTACTGATATCTATGGCTGATATAACACATGTACTATGTCAGTGCACCCATAATTCTCTTGTTCTTGGCCCAGACTGATAGTCCTTTGTCTATTTTGTCCCACCGTATGTCTTCTGAGACAAATACTGGCATGCAGGTGGTTTAGTCTGACTCAGCTTGTACTGGCTCCCAAATACCCAAGTGTAGCTTTGGCAAAGTCATGTTGGTAGCTTGAAATTAACTACAGTGTATTTACAGCCTAGAAACAGGCAAACACTACAAACCAAGGCAATTTTTTTTTCCTGGAAAGCCATTTATTAAACATTTATGAGTAAACTTCTGATCCTAGGGAACATAAGTGGGAGACTGAGAAAAACACAACAGGGAAGAGAGTAAAACCAATGCAGTGGTTTCTGAGTTATTGAGTTCAATGTTGCACTGTGCAATGATGGTGCACTCCCATCTCAATCTGGTGAGATGGGAGTGCACCATCATCAAAAGCCCATTATTGAGCTGATGTGGGACTCAATCTCTACTCAAGACCCCCAAGGAGCCATGCAGAATGTATTTCAGAATTGTCCTTTCAAGAAAGGAGTACATATCCACTAGCTTCCATTCCCCATTGGACAAGGGTTGCCTCATGGAGTATTAACTCTGATCCCATTTCCAGACTTGCCTGTGTATAGAGTAGCTGAGTAGGCTCCTACAGGCATGTCCAACAGCAGTGCCGGTGAGGCCTAGGGGCAGAAAGTGATAGATATACTAAAGAACTGAAATGAGTTGCCATCTGGTTATATCTCTACAGCGCTGGTTGCTGTAGCAAGGTCTGGAGCAAAGGTTAGTTAAGGGAAAATGACGCAGAGTGAAAGAGAATTCTGATACTACACACACTGTCAGTTCTGTCCCATGCTCAGTCCATCCTGTCACAGAACCCTTGAGCTGGTGGCCATCTTTTACTTCTCCAAAAGATTTAATAGACCAGGATTAGTAGGACAAGCTGCAGTGTTTACTGTGGTAACTGATCTCAGGGCTCTAATGATATGTATCATCTCCCTCCTACACATACTTTTTTTTTTCCAGTGATGATAAATGCATTTCATTATTCATTATTTATTTAGATGTTTAAGCTCTCACACTAAGTTTTTACAAGAGGATGAACACTGACAAATTATTTTTCCCACAGAACTATAACCAGACATTCCCAGACATATAAATATATGGTTGAACTAACAGTAATATAAATCACCATTTTATCAATTACATAATACAACATATTATCAAGCATCCAGATATTAAGCTAAAAAGGTATATATACAATATTAGATGATGTTCAATTCATTAGCAGAAATCCATTTTTTTTCTTTTCTTTTCTTTTTTTTTTTGGCAAGAGGTTGGGAAGAGATGGAAAAAAACAATCATGCTTTAAACACAAATCATACTTCAAAAAAGTGTAAGGAAAAATTATAAGAATTTCAGAAATGTTATGATTAAGAATTACTTTGGTTACAATTAACAAAGCAACTCAAAAATATTTGAGCAGCTCAAAAAATATTTACTAAATTAAAAAATATTTACTAAATTAAAGAGCATATTTCCACATGTTCTCACAAGACAAAGGCAACCTTTTGCTAAAAATATTTAATAGCGTGCTCCCATTCTTTTTTCAGGCCCTTCCTGTTAAGTTGCACCTCAGAGTTCAAACATTAAACTACCTATAAGGCTTTTTTTTGGTGTGAAGACGTGAAAGACATGCACACAATGTAGATTTCCAAAGGGGAGGATTTTTATAACAGCACAACATGTGATTCATAGAATAACATTAAATAATCACTCTAAGTAAGACTTGCTAAAAAAAAAAAAAAAAAAAATCAATGGTTAAGCAACCCAGGTGCATGCTGGCATAAATGTGGGAGGTGTAAATATAAAGCAGGAAGGCAAATAACCACATAGGCCCCACTTGCAACATCTGAAATGACTGGATAAACCCCGTAAGATCTACAGTGCTCATAGTTCCTGGGATTTTAGTTCTGTATGATACTAAAAATATACGGGTATTGTGCTGGGTATTTTGGCACCTAATCATTCTAAATTTCTTATGTATCAGTAAGATTCTGGCATGGGAATAGATTTAAACAAGACATAACTTAATGCCGTATGCGTTCAGGAAAAGTCACTTGGTACAAATGACAGGCTCATTTTATTTTATTATTTTGAGGCAGAGTCTCATTCAGTCACCTTATGTAGAGTGTCATGGCATCATAGCTCACAGCAACCTCAAACTCCTGGGCTCAAGTGATCCTCTTGCCTCAGCCTCTCCAGAGGCTGGGACTACAGGTGCTCACTGCTACACCTAGCTAGTTTTTCTATTTTTAGTAGAGAGGGGGTCTTGCTTTGCTCAGGCTGGTCTTGAACTCCTGAGCTCAAGCAAGCCACCTGCCTCAGCCTCCTAGAGTGCTAGGATTACAGGCACAAGCCACTATGCTCAGCCCATAGGCTCACTATAAATGCTGAACAGCAACAACCTTTTGCTAAGAGTCTAAAAAGGTTGACTGAAACCTGAACGTAGAGGTTGCTTGCGGCCTGGTAACACTGCTTCACAGTACTCCTATGGAAGCTTCATGAGACTTACTCACCCAGCCAACATGTTGACTCGTACATGTACACGTACGTACATTTGACAAATTAGGTCCTGTCTCAAGTTTTACTTCCATGGCAATAGGCTCAGGTACCCCAGTTTTATTTACTGCTACAGTTGACCATTGGAACCTTTGAAGTGCAGCCGCTTCTTAGGACAATACTCAAAATACCAAAGTTGTTTGCTGTTAAAAGGTCCACATATAAATTGCACTGCATCTTCATGTTTCATTCCACCTTCAATTAACGTGAGAGCAACAAGCACTGGAGTTGTCCCAAGGCCTGTGACACAATAAACAACAGTAAAACAACCAGGATTTTTATTTTTACAAGATTTCAACAGTCACCGGCAATCTGGTGAGATGGGAGTGCACCATCATCAAAAGCCCAGAACATGGATTCCTTCGTTCTCCACAAGAGTAGTGTCCTAAGCTGCTTCGCACGCTCTTCCTATTGTGGCAGCTCCATGCTTCTCAAGTCCCTCTGTAAATTTGTTCAAGGTCACACTGGTTGGATTGTGTGTAATAAGGAATTTCATGTCCTTGTATGTGATTCTGCAGGAGTGGGCGGTTCATTCAAGCCATGTTAATTTAGTTAAAAAACACTCAATAGGGTTGTAAAGAATTTAAAACATTGAATACAGACATGATGCAAAGAAACTGAAGTCTACTTTGATATATTTCACTTGAAATTCTCAGTGCTTTGAGGATGAAGTTGGAAGTACTGGTAAATGAAATGGACCTCCTTACAAGAAGCAGCAATTCTTCCATCTGGTAATACCAGGCGGCAGAAAGGAAGCGTGCTGAGGTTTACCCCATCCACGTCAGAATTCCCGTAAAATGCTCTGCAGAGTCAAGTCAACATCTCTGTGTCCAGGTTAACCACTCTTAGAGGTGCTTCTTGGTAGAGTCGTAATGAATTTCTACATTTCCCTTGTCTGCATAGAGGTTATGCTGGGCCTAGCAGTAATCTCTGCTGCCCTCAGAAATTCTATAAATGTGTGATCAAGAGTACCACAGAACTGAGGAATATGTTTACTCATTGAAGATAGTGGTGTAATCATGCAGCTGGTCCAAAGTGGTGGTGACACCGGTGGCAGCAGTGGAGGGCTGGGGGTGGTGATGGTCCTCGCAGGGTGTTGGGGGTGGTGATGCAGGCCTATACCACCCACTTTAAATCTCTTGGCCAGTACTTCAGCAAATTTGTGATTTTGCCTGGTTGTGACTCAGATTTTCATCCTCAAGAAGTACGAATTGTCAGTTGTATTAAACTTATTGGGCCATGATTGTAGTGTAATTGTCCATTTACAGCTATCTATGCAAGTACTAAGATATGACCCAGTGAATTCTCAGAGTTCCACTAGAGAACTGTCTTGTGTAGCTCAACTGTAGCTGTTCTGCCTCCCTGCCAATATGGGAATTCCACTGCTTTTGTATTGGTCTGCTAGTATGGGAAGCTCAAAGCGACCAAGTAGTCATAGCTTCCAATACAGCGAGAAACTTGCTCTGTCTCCTGGAAGAAATGTCCCTTCCACCCCACCCTAGGAATGAGGATTTCTAATCCAGCAGCACCTAAAGTCTGAGGGTAGAAAGCTAAGATGAATATGAGAAGAGTCCAGCTTATTTCTACCCTTTGGGGAGCAGATCTGAGAATCTTGCTGTTATGGACATAGCACCACACGTCAGCCTCCTTACTGCCCATCATAGTAGGCCTCTACTCTTCCAGAATTCTATCATCCTTACAGTTTCAGGGCAGTGTTCACTATTACCATCCCTGTCCTACAGAAGGTAACCAATGAGCTCAGAGTTGTTGGTAGCCCCCTCATCAGTATGTTCCTTATTGCCCTAGGGGAAGACTGTCCTCTTGAGCTGTGGTCCCCAGCCCCTCAGCCACAAACTGGTGCTGGTCTGTGGTCTGTTAGGAACCAGGCTGCACAGCAGGAGGTGAGCAGCAGGTGAGGAAAACTTCATCTGTATTTACAGCTGCTCCCCATCACTTGTATCACTGCCTGAGCTCCACCTCCTGTCAGAAAAGCAGCAGCATTAGATTCTCACAGGAGTATAAGCTGCATGTGTGAGGGACCCAGGTTGCACACTCCTCATGCCCGATGATCTGAGGAGAAGATGTATGTGCTTGAATCATCCTGAAACCACCCCATGCCCTTCCATGAAACTGGTCCCTGGTGCCAAAAAGGTTGGAGACTGCTGCTGTTAGGGAACAGAGTTGGGTGGTGAATTCTCTGACCCACATTATAAATCAATTCTAATATCTCCACTCCCTGGGCCTTCTGGTTTCTTCCTTGAGACTCTGCCCACACAGTCTGGGCCATGCTGCCTCGTGTGCTCTGTGCACTATTTATGTCCAAACCTTAAGGAATAATCCCAGCACCACATTAAGACTGGATCTATAGATCCTTACTAAGACTTTGAACCCTGACTCAGAGGAGAATGCTCCCATATTAATAAATTGCTCCCATCCAGGCTTTATAGAAACGATTGGCAAACTTAAAGGTCTACTCTTGCATATGGTGTCTTGGTTTCTGCCAGCTGTAGTAATTCTTAAGTGTGTACAGTATTTCTATCCAGAACAGGGTCTGTATTTCTTTGAATTTGTTGTGCTGTGACTTGACCCCAGAATGCACCCATTTTTTATGTGGAGGCTATGATGGGACAAGATTATGTAAAGGACAAGCATCATCTCAAGAGTTACCTGCTCATGTAACATCTTTGCAGGTTCTCAGGTGAGAGAGGCTGCTAACTCTCTAGCAAAGTCAAAGCAACAGCTTCTGCCAATCTGGAGGGTTCTAGGGAGTTAGGGTGTATTCTTTGGGCTGCCATAACAAATTACCACAAACAGTATGGCTTAAACTACATAAATTTATTCTGTCACAATTCTGGAAGACAAAAGTCCCAAATCTAGGTGTCAGCAGGGCTGCATTCCCTCTGGAGGAGAATCTATTCCATGTCTGTTCCAGCTACTTGTGGCTGTTGGCATTCCTTGGCTTGTGGCTGCATCGTCTCTGCTCTGACTTCACACCGCCTTCACCTCTGTGCTATCCATGTTATCTCCCTTTGCCCTTCTCCTATAAGGATTTTTGTGATGCTATTTAGGGCCCAGCAGAATAATCCAAACCAGTTTCATCCCAAGATCTTTAACTTAATCACATCTTCAAAGACCTTTCTTCCAAATAAGGTAGTATTTGTAAGTTCCAAGAATTAGTACATTTTATTATTTTTTTTATCTTAAGCAAGTGAGATTTTTTTCCTACTAGGATTAGGACTTAATATTATGGGTGGCCTTTATTCAACTTACCACACTGGGGTTTCATGATTTTCAGGCTCTTCCAACCACTGTGCCTGTCTGGGGTTTCAGGGGCCATTATTTTCTGCTTCAGAGCCCTGTCTTTGGCATAACCAACCTGTTGAGGCTATGTAGTCTTAGCTCAAATGTCATTTCCCTGAATTGTCCCACAACTTTGCCCTCACGAATGGATTAATATTGTCCTTGTGGGAGTGGGTTACTTCATGTAGGAGTAGGTTTATGATAAAGAGTATGAATCTGACTCCCTTTCTCTCTGGTTTGCTCTCGCCTTCCCACCTTCTACCATGAGATGATGCAGCAAGAAGGCCCTCGCCAGGTGCAGGCCCCTCAGCCTTGGACTTCACAGCTTCCAGAACTATAAGAAATAATCTCTATTCATTTTAAATTATCCAATTTCAGGTATTCTGTTATAGCAGTACAAATGGACAAACTTCTAAGCAGATAATTTTGAAGTCCAAATACTAGACCTGTCTAGTGTATAGCAAGAATACAAAAAACAAACACAGTAGCTCCTGGGAATACTTACAGAATCACAGCATTTTAGAGACGGAAGGCATTCTTCATTCTGCATGTTAGCTGATGCTGAAAGAAATAAGAGTTTTTATTGAAAGACAAATATAAAAATACTGACTGCACATTTAATTTTTTCCATCTGCTTCATATTGAATATTTTTGATCAATCTTGTGTATAGAAATGTTATCCTTTCTCGCTACTGCACTTGACTAGTCTTTAATAAAATAAAAGCAATGTTTCACCCCATTTTGTGAAAAAGTTGTGGGAAACAATGTGGTATCTATTCAGTTATTAATTATTCTAATTAATATCAATAGGGGAATCAAATAAATTGTGATATATTGAAAATGTATTTCCATAAAGCTGATGAAATATATAAATTACATAATGTCAGAGTCAGAATGCAAGGTCACCACCCCGGGCTGTGAAACTGTCCAGAAGGGGACCACTGTAAAAGCTTGCTCAGGGTATGGTTCCCCATAAGTTCTGGGGAGCCAGTTGTCTCAGTCAGGTATGGTTCCCCATCCAGAGGAGCCTGTTGTCTTGGTTGGGTCAGAGGTGCCAGAGCACCTCAAAGGTGCAGTCTTAGTAGGAGCCTCGCAGGAGCCTCAACTAGCTTCTCTCATGGTTATTTACACCACGGGTGTGGAGACTGCCAAGCAATGATGTACATGTTCTCGTGCTTTTCAATGAGAGATCAATCACTTTCCCATTCCCTTATGACCCCGGTGTGTCTTTTGAGCTGGCTCATACAACATAAGTATGCACCACCATACCATAAGAAAAGGTGTTGAAGGAAGCAAGCAGGTTGTAGAAGAATATATGCTGTTTATTGTATAAGTGAACTATGTGTGTCACACTTATAACAATAGCAACTTCTGGCACTGGGGAGGGTACTTGGATTTGGGAAATTAAAGTCAAAAAGGACTTTAACCTTATCTATAAACTATTATTTTTATAAAGAAGAATGTTTTAGTCTATTTTTTGTATTGCAAATAGTTAAAATATGATTAAATGTGATAATGAATAAAAAATACTATTAACTGTTACATTGATATAAGGTTTTAATAAACACATAGAATATTAGATGATATTTGGTACTATATAAAATAAGAGTTAACCAAAATGACTCCTGATTCTTATTTGATAACACTATTGCAAGGAAATAGTTTTAGAATTGCTAAGAACCAGCAGTCTTTTCAGGACACCTAAAATTTCTCTTCAAATGCGGTAACAAAATGCTGGCTCATAATGGGTCCAGGACAATGCCACTTAAAAAGCAGGAAGCACAAGAGATCAGTATTTAGGTGAAACTATATTAAAGTATATATCACTTGCTCTTGACTGCTCAATGGATCTTCCTTTGGAAAATTTCCATTTTTTCCACTTCTTATAATTCTGAAAGAATGCCCATCAAGCTCCTATATCCCAAGCCACAGTGTTGAGACTGTGGTTCAAGTTAAGCCAATCAAACTCTCTCCTAGGAATTTAAATTTTAGGTGTGAAATCTAATAAAAGACTCAGTAAGAAAATAACAATTGAATAAAATTCAGGCAAAATACCTAAACATGTACTTCACAAAGGAGAATTTCAACTTGTTTAATAAACACAGGAGAAGAAGGTGCTTATATTTTTAGTCATGAGGGAAATGCACAGATATAACACTACTCATATATTAGAAAGGAAAAAAATATATAGTGACAATACCATGTAGTTAGCAAGGATCTGGAGTAACTGAAACTAATACTCTATTGGTGGGAATGTAAATTGATGCAGCCTCTTTGGAAAACTAGTTGACAATAATCTCTCAAACTGAATATACATTTACCTTATCACCCAGCAATTCCAATTTGAGAGAATGAAAACAAATGTGAACCAAAAGATATACGCAGGCTGGGTGTGGTGGCTCATGCCTATAATCCTAGCACCTTGAGAGGCTGAGGCAGATGGATTGCCTGAGCCCAGGAGTTTGAGACCAGCCTAAGCGAGAGTGAGACTCTGTCTCTACTAAAAATAGAAAGAACCCCGCGCCTCCCCACCTCCAACTAACCAGGCATTGTGGTAGGTGCCTGCACTCGCAGTTACTTGGAAGGCTGAGGCAACAGAATTACTTGAGCCCAGGAGCTTGAGTTTGCTGTGAGCTGGCTGACACCATGGCACTCTACCCAGGGCAATAAAGAAAGTCTCTCTCTTGCGCGCGCGCGCGCTCTCTCTCTCTCTCTCTCTCTCTCTCTCTATATATATATATATATATATATATACATATATGTATAACATTTACTTGTAGCTTTGTTTATAATATCGCCAAATTGGAAACAATCCAAATGTACAATCAAGAGTATAATATTTAGAGAGTGGACTACCATACAATAACAGAATAAGCTACTGTTACATGCAATAATAAAGATACATTTCACAGGCATAATGTTGAATGAAAGAAGACAGACATTAAAGCATACTGTAATATTTCATTTAAATAAAGTTCAAAAATAGGCAAACCATATTATGCTAGAATAGTGGATACTTCTGGCGGGCAATGACCAGTAGGAGGCATGAAGACTCTGGCACACTGATAATGTTCTGTATCTTGATCTGGGTCAAGTTACATAGATATGTTAGGAAAAGTTTATTGAGCTGTATACTTGAACTGGTTGTTGAGTCCTAAATTCTCTGGATCCTTACAATAAAAATTTCCCCCTAACAAAATAAGAATTGGTTTCTCACTGAGATCCACTTGAGTTGCAGGAAAAATAACAGTAAAACCTTGTAAATTGACTACCCAAGGGACTGTAACAAAGTGGTCAACATACAAAGGTGATCAACATAAGGAACTAGGCCTACTGTACTGATACATACATGTGGTGCATTTCTGGTCTATGAAAATTAGGTCAACTTAAGGAGGTGGTCAATGTAGGGACGTGGTGAACTATGGAGTTCTACTGTATTGATATTATTCTGGCTCTTTTTGGTATTCTTGAGGTAAGTAGTAATTTTTTAAATGAAAATGACAAATATATGTAATGTGGCAGAAAAAATTATTTCCCTTATAAATGATAGAAGCCTAATTGAATACATTGGAATATATGAGTGTAAGCAAGGAATTTATATAATTACTATCATTACTATAAGGAAATGCCACCTAATTTAATAGCAATAAAATCTAGGCCTAAAGTGTATAATTAAAAGAATAATATCCACATGGGCAAGAGAAGCCAAGGCAGTGGGTCTCTTGCCACACTTACCTGAAGGTGATTAACTGATGTTAGTATTCATTCCTTAGTGCAACCAGAAAGGCTGCACTATTTGGACAAGAGTGTGTATAAAGCTAACTTATAAGGATAAAGAGGGTGCATTTTCTTGGAAGACAGTCCCTTTTGTTCTGCTGAATACCTAGATAGGCTGGGATATGCAGAGTAAGCCTAGAGCTAATTTGGCATTGAAGAGTTCAATTGTTCTGCATTTTAGAAAAAGAAGAAATTAGAGTTTCTGGTATGCTCAGTGAGGGGTGAATGGAGGAAAAAAAAAAAAAAAAAAAAGAACTGACATGAAGGCTGACATGAAGCTAGGGATTACCTGGAGAGAAATGGGCAGATAAAAACATTCCTGGGTTACATATCCCTTTAAAGCTATTTGTATTTTTACAACAATGTTCACCTCCTTTCTGTCCTCAAAAATATTCAATCAAGTTTACTAAATGCAAAAACATCTCTTTGTGTAGATATGGGTCTTGAATAAAGAGGTACGTTTCACACAGAAGTTGATATAATATTTAACAGACAGCAAAAGTTAAACAAACATGGGAGAGTGAGATGACCCACAAACTGAACCAGAGCCAGGGGTGAACATATGAACTTAAGTACATCTAGAGTTCAAAGAAATCTAAGGGATTGCTTTGAATTTCTATAGGGCCTGGAATAATGGGTTTAAGACACTCTCAACATAATCTCATGGGCAAGGATAACTCTCTAGTTGTTAAGGGCTGGAAAATAACAAAAGTGAAATAAAGACATCATGTAACACCAGACTAAATTTTCTGGGTATAACTTGCTCACCAGTCCTCTGTCCAATTGTGTTCACCTTGGACTTATCGTTTTGGGGAGTACACCTGGACAGTTAAGAGTTCATTTCAGTTAATAGTCTCTCTACCCCAATTAGCAGAAAAGTCAACTCCAAGCCTTAAACAATGAAGTTTCCACACATAACCATTAACATACTAAGGCATATGATCGAGGTTCTTGCCCAATTTTCCTGTGGTTTTTGAGAGTCAATGTGTAACACAGGTAAAGATCAACTTTTTTTTTATGAAGGGGCAATGAAGTGTTTTTTGTTTGCTTGTTTGAGACAGAGTCTCACTTTGTCACCCTTGGTAGAGTGCTATGGCATCACAGCTCACAGCAACCTCCAACTCTTGGGCTTAAGCAATTCTCTTGCCTCAACCTCCTGAGAGTAGCTGGAACTACAGGTGCCTGCCATAATGCCTGGCTTTTTTTTTTTTTGCAGTTGTAATTGCTGTTTTAGCTGGCCGGGGCTGTGTTTGAACCTGCCACCCTCAGTATATGGGGCTAGAGCAAATCTCTGCATTTTGGGGAATTAAAACATACATTTTTTCCTGAGGCCAGTGATCAAAGGGGCAGAAAAATATTCTTTGCTGTTTGTTTTTTATTATCTTAAACCACTGGAAATGGCTCAATAGAATTGTCTGGACAAGGGTCACAAGATTATGTCACTGTAGATAAGGTTGTAATAACTCAAGACCAAAATCCCTGATTATAGATAAGCAATAATGCCTGAAGCTGTGACATGTGACATTGGTCATGTGGGCCTGAACCCAACCACTGAAACCCCCCTTCCCTATAAAAAAGCCCTGTTTTTCTGCTTAAAGGCAGGATAGTGGTCTTTGGGACTCTAGTTTGCCACCCTCCTCATTTGCTGGCAAATTAATAACTTGTTTTTCCTTTTCCCCCAAACTGCTTGTCCTGGTTCTTTGTTCTAATTGGGTCAGTCTCTGGGACAAATACCAAGTTTACAGTAACATAACTCTTCTTTGTGGAGAGATTCAGGGAATGACCTCCAGCTGCTTTCCTCTTGCTGAGTCAACATGTTTTTCCTCATCTTAAAACATGTTTTTGTCATTCTTAGATGTTTTGCCAGAAGTCATGTATATCTTTCTTTACCTAGTTAATCTTTAGAAACTTTGCAGAAAACTGTGTCCCATCCCCTTTTCTTTCTTATCTTTAATATACCTATATACTCGAGTATAAGCCGAGTTTTTCTGGCACAAAATTTGTGCCGAGTTCGGGTTTTTCGGCACAAATTTTGTGCTGAAAAAACTCGGCTTATACTCAAGTATATACGGTATGTTAATGATGTTATGCAGTAGAAACCATTAACATAATGAATTGTTCTTGATAAAGTTATTTACATTTTCCAGTCATATTGTAAGACCAAAAATATATTCTTTGTCTATGCTACTTCCTCATAAACAGCCCTGCTGAGATACTATAAAATAAAGCTGATTTTGTATTTTGGTGCTGGCTGCAGTTGTGACTGCTCCAGACCTTCCAATCCCATCCTTGTCTCTTGTATCCCACCATTCCAACTCTGGTTTGTTCTCTTTTGTGCTAATTTGTGATACTCCTCCATGCAGGTGTTCTTCTCAGACTAGCTTCCCTCAAGGACACAAAGTGGCTGCCAGCAACAAATAAGGCAACAAGCTTCTTTGCCTACATTCGATATGGATGAGAGGGATTGACTTACCCACTGTCACTCAAGTACAGGGAAGAACTTTCACCAAAGCTTTCAATAACTCAAATTTCATTAGCCAATATTAGGACATTTTCCTATTCCTAAACAATTTGCTGGCGAGGGATGGCAATGATGTGATTAATTTACCTTAACCAGTATTTACTTTCTAAGCTGAGGATGGAATTAGCTTTTCATTAATCCCAAAGACTGGGTAGGATAAAGACAGAAACCAGATGAAAACTGGGGATTTATGAGAAGGAAGGTTTAGGAAATGGATGATAGGTAGGCACCAAGAATAGCCACTATGTATATTTTCTCCCTTCCTTGAATTCTTGCACTCTTCTTTCCCTTGCTTTTTGTAAACCGATTACTCTCTCCCTTCACATCTTTAAACATGCCATGTTCCTTCTCACTCTAATGTCTTTTCTCAGGCTATCCCCTTAGTCTTGAATTCTCTTCCTCCACTCCCTTTCCTAGTTAAATGCCACTCACCTGTGGACTTCCCACTTAAAAGCCATTGTAAAGTCTTCCCTCAGCCCCATGTTACCTCCTGTCTTCTTCCAGTGCAAACTAACTTAAGTAAAAGAGTACAGTCAATTCTCATTAGGTTCTAGAAAGTTGTCATAAACACTGAATTAGTGAATACTGAACCATTATTTTCCTAGGGGAAATACAAGGTTTCGTCCCAGGGAGCCTCTGCTCACAACATTTCCATCAACTGATCAGTCTATAATCTTGCTTTATATGTGTTTTAGTTTAAAGACCCCTTATTTACTATATATTGTTGATTCATTATATTGTTGAGTTCATGCCCAGCAGCTGTATAACTCAGGCCTAAATGAAGCTTAACTAACCATGTGTTTACCTCATAAGGCACATCATAGCCTTCTTTCACTCAGGAATGCTGAACAACACTTTAATGCTGAGGTTGATGACCATTTTGAACAAAAGGCACAAAAATATGAAAAACTTGTCACTAAATAGACTGCAAAAAGGATATTTGTTTACGGTATGAGAGCTGAAGCAAGAAAGCAGAGGCTTTGTTCAACCTCAGCTGGATACATGCACATCAGGAGGCTTATAGTCTTTGCAGTTCTGCACATGTTGACGGATGATTATGAAATTACTGTTGGGGCTCAGAAAATAATACCTCAAAATTTTGCTCTTTGGCATGCTGAGTGCTTTGACCTAAAGGAGAAGGAAGGTCTTCCTGACCTGTGCTCCTATCTCTTGCCTTTCATCTTCCCCCAAGAGCAGGGAGGGCCTCTCTCTGAATTTCCCTTATCTGCCTAAAAGTAGATTCTCCAAAAGGGACTTATTTGTCCTTTCACGGAATTTCATCAACCAAGGAAGATTAACCAGATCACAGGAGGAAAGACTAAAAGTTGGTACCTTGCCCACCTCTTTTCCCTGAGGGATTTTCTCTGCATAACAAGACAATTTTTTTTTTTTTTTTTGTGACAGCGTCTTGCTCTGTCACCCAGGCTGGAGTGCATGACCATAGCTCACCAAAGCCTCAAACTCCTGGGCTCAAGTGATCCTCTTGCCTCAGCCTCGTGAGTAGCTAGGACTACAGGTGCCCACCACAACACCTGGCTAGTTTTTTGATTTTTAGTAGAGTCAGGGTCTTGCTCTTGCTCAGGTTGGTCTCAAACTGCTAAGCTCAGGTGATCCATGTTCCTTGGACTCCTAGAGTACTAGGATTACAAGTGTGGGGCACTACACCTGGCCTGAACAAGTGGTTTTTGAGAAGTAAAAGGAAATGTATTTGCTGGCAAAGGAGAAAAAACAGCAGACTATTCATCACAAAATACCAACTTGTCCTGGATATTAACAGAAATACAGACCTTTTTTCTTTTTTTTTTTTTTGACACAGAGTCTCACTTTGTTACCCTGGGTAGAGTGATCCACCCAACTTGGCCTCCCAGAGTGCTACAATTACAGGCATGAGAAACGGAGCTTTTAAAAAGGAGGACCTTTTGTCATTCAACTACAGTTAATTTTTTTTTTTTTTTTTTTTTTTAAAGAGAGAATCTCACTTTGTTGCCCTTGGTAGAGTGCGATGGTGTCATAGCTCATAGCAACCTCAAACTCTTGGGCTCAAGTGATTCTCTTGCCTCAGCCTCCCAAGTAGCTGGGACTACAGGTGCCCACCACAATGCCTGGCTATTTTTAGAGATGAGGTGTCACTCTGGCTCAGGCTGATCTTGAACCTGTGAGCTCAGACAATCCACCCATCTCAGCCTCCCAAAGTGCTAAGATTACAGACTTGAGCCACCGAGCCCACCTTAGTTTGTACCGCTCCTCTGCACCTCAGCCAGGTGTGGCCTGTGAAGTGCAAAGAATAAAAAACCCTCCACTTCCCCTCACAACCACTGCCCAAGACAGATACAGATTTCAGTTTTCAAAAAGAGTGGGATAAAGCCAGATATTGTGGCGGGTGCCTGTAGTCCCAGCTACTAGGGAGGCTGAAACAAGAGAATCGCCTAAGCCTAGGAGTTGGAGGTTGCTGTGAGCTGTGACGCCACAGCTCTCTACCAAGGAGCGATAAAGTGAGACTCTGTCTCTAAAAAAAAAAAAAAAGAGTGGGATAAGTTTCAAAGAGACAGACAACATCAGGCCATTTCCTCTGTTACACATCCTGATATCTAGATGTCTAAATAGTGCAAGTCCCCCACACCATATCTCTCCTGGTATAGTGTCTCACACCTGTAATCCTAGCACTCTGTAATCCTAGACTGAGGTGGGTGGATCATCTGAGCTCATGAGTTTGAGACCAGCCTGAGGCAGAGAGGGAGAGAGACCCCCATCTCTTAAAAAAAAAATGGCCAGGGGGCATTGTGGCAGATGCCAATAGTCCCAGCTACTTGAGAGGCTGAGGCAATGGGATCACTTGAGCCCCAGAGTTGGAGGTTGCTGTGAGCTAGGACACTACAGCACTCTACTGAGGACAATAAAATGAGACTCTGTCTCAAAAAAAAAAAAAAAAAAATATATATATATATATATATGTATATGTCTCCTGTTCTTCACCCTTTACCATCTGAATTTAGGATAGCCTTTTCACTTTCTTTTTTTTTTCTTTTTTTTTTTCAGTTTTCGCTGGGGGCAGGTTTTAAACCACCACCTCTGGTATATGGGGCCAGTGCCCTACTCCTTGAGCCACAGGCACCACCCAGATGAGTATGATTTTGACTGGTTTTTATATTGCATATGTAGGTTGCAATGAGTTGACAACTTGATGGGAATTAAGTATTCCTGTTTAAGAACAAGGTAGACCTTGCCCTTTACTTAGGACTTCATTAGACAGCAATAAACATTTTAAATTGTATCAATAAAGGCTTTGCATATTTTTGGTTGAATTTATTTATACCTATTAACCAACCTGGTTGCCTTATGAACAGGATATTTTCTCTTTAATAACATTCTCAGATTGTTTGTTACCACCATATAAAAATATTTTCTGTGATTGTGTGTAAAGATAGTGAATTTTGTATGTTGTACTTAAACCAACCCTGCAGGATGCTCTCATTAGTTATAATGGTTTTATATATCTTGGATTTTCTGTGTAGATTATCATATCATCTATGAACAATGACCTTTTGCTCTTTCCTTCTGATCCTTATCCCTATTTTTTCTTGTTTTACTACATTGGCTGGGTCCTTACTGACAATTCTGAACAGAGACAGTGATGGTAGGCATTTTTTTTTTCTGACTTTGAAAATATAATTTCTAATATTTTGCCATGAAATACAGATATTTTTATAGCTACGTTTTATAGAGGTAATCTCTGTAATATATAACCAGATGTACTCTTATACACAAAACTTGATATGATTCTGCTTTAATGTAACTTCTGAGCTCGTCCTAAACTTCCACTACCTGAATATAAGTTGGAAACTAAAACACTATTTTGGAGCAGTGTGCCAAACTCTCACAGACTCCTACTCCTCCCAGGCCATAATCCTTAACTTATAGTCCTCAGTAAAACTTATGAATAAAACCGACTTTAATTCTTTAAAAGCTTGATTTTTTTTTTTTTTTCTAGTGGACAATGCTGAGTTACCTTTTAGTTGAAGCAGCTCAGGAAATTTCATTCTAAAATATGACTTCTTGGTATAAAGGAGTCTTTAGAATTACAGGCCTTTCCAGATCAAAAAAGCAAGAAAGAGGCTTTTCCCTCTATCTGCATAAACCAGACTGACAGATCAAAAGATCCAAGAGGGCAATTGACTACCCCACCGCCGACTGTTATCTCAATATATTGCTGGAAGGAGCATCAAGAATGGAACCACACCTGGCCCAAATCATTAAATGTAATACTAGCCCCTCCAGTTAATTTATTATACAAAGAGGATCATTTATAAGTCCATTTGTCCTCCCTAGCACCATTTGTCACCCCTGAACAGATTTACCTGCACTCCTCATTTCCCCTCCCCTCCATAAAAACATCTGAACTTTATTGGGGTATTGAGTAATCACTCTGTGATATCCCCATGCACGTGGTAAATAAACCTTCTCTTATTAATCTGCCTTAATTGTGAGTTGGTCTTTGAGTGAAGTTTCAGGGGAAAGGGTAAGTTTCCCCTTACCCCTACATAGTCTAGAGTCTACTTTTGATTAAGATCCAGGACTCTTCTCCTTCCTCTGGCCTCCTCTTTTTCCTTTTCCCTCAGGGATCCTGCTTTTTTTTTTTCTCTCTCATGCTTTTCCTCTCCTCCTAGAAGGCTGCACTCAGCTTCCTGAAGTCCCTTATGTTCCTGGAGCAGCAGTGGCTGTTGGGATAGAGCTTTTGAGACTTAAAAAAAGTTTTCACTCCTTCAGATCCAGAGAAATGAAACTTCTAGAAGACAAAGCTTTCCTCTGCAGGTAGGGACCACTTCTCTTAGCAGTCTTTGGTGCAAAGTCTCACCAAGGATTTCTTTCCATTTGAGGGGCAGTGGGTGTGGGGAGGGCTGAAAAGGAAATGATAATACAAAAGACAGAGTTAGGAGGAGAGAAAGTTAAATCTAGCCACTCATTTAAAAATTTTTAACATTTGGATCTAATTCTACACTCTATCATTAACCTCTCTTTCTGTTCATAGAAAATTTTAAAAACATGTAATTGTTTTTTAACCTAAAAGTCTACTTTTCCACTAAAATTAGTGTCTAGAATTACTTTTATTTTTCTGTACATCATTTGCTGTTTTCTATAGAGTTTTTATCAGTATTTTATTTGTGCTGCATTAAATCTATGTCTAAGCTTGGAAGGATATTGTGTTCCTTACTCTGTTAATTGTTTTTAACCCAGAAAGTGACACATTGCTGCTGCTTCTTAACTCTACTTTTATGTAATGTTGTTTTATTAGATCTCGTTGGGACACTGTTAGGCTAACTGTATAAATGCCTGAGCAGCTTAGCATGGTTAACATACAGGATTGGTCAAAAGAAGTTTAGTAATAAGCTAACAAAAAACACCAGAAAAACATACTAATGAAAAGTTTTGAAAGCTTCAAGGCAGTTTGAATAATGATGCTAATAATCCTAATTAGCTTCATAGAATTTAAAATCCCCATATCCTCAGGTCACACCTTTCTGTTGATAGAGTGACTGGGGTATCACAGGCTCCATTAGGATCCCTTTTCTTATGCCCTTGTGTTTCATTGTACTGTATAACCTATTCCATTTAGCTTAACACCATCTCTCTTCTGGGATAAATGATTTTGTAGCACAAACTTTCCTAGGTGAGGGTTGCCAGATAAAATATAGGACAATTAAACTTGAATTTCAGATAAACAATAAATACTTTTAGTATAAGTATTCTCAAGTACTATATATTTAAATTCTATCTGAAGTTCAAATTTCACTGGAGACATAGCTCTATCTACCTATCTTTCTAGCATTTTTCTTACACCTGGCAACCCTACCCTGGGTATTATGATTCAGTTTTATTTTCCGGTCTGTGGGATGTACCTAGTTCACAATTAATGTGCTGGTTAGTAAAGATGAACGTTTTGAGACAGGTCAAGTAATAAAAATTGCATCTTTGGAGAAGTCAGTGTATTTTAGTCCACAACTTCCAGATATAATTGATCAGGTCAGAGACACTAGTCCTTGATGTTAACATGAGCCAATGGCACAAACCTATTGAACTGATTGCTCCCAGTTGGTTGTACTAAGAAGGCTGGTTCCTGGTAGATTGGCTGCCTAGGAAACCATTCCTTCCCTATTTCCTTCTGATTCTCAGCATCTATTCCTCACCTGTGACCTCCTGGTTTGTTTAAGATCTCAGATCCTGACTGACTCAGCTTGCTTATGGAAATGTGCTCCCTGTGTGTTCCCAGCCAGGTTCTCTGACTCCTCAGAAGCAGGCTACAGCTTGTCGGTGGCTTCTTGCCATTCTTCCCTGCTAGCCTTGTTCATCATATTGCCTCCTGTGATCTTTAAAAACTCTATCGCTCAGAGAGAGATAAGAAGCTCCTGACGCTGGGTAGCTTCCCTGGTACCCACAGCTGTGTCTCAGCATCTTCCTGTTGAACATATGATGGCCTGACAATTAAGTTCACGAACTCGTCCTACAAAAAGTAGTACATTCTTCATTGCTGAATATCACTATGGTCACCTTTTAAGTATTCCCCTTGGGAAGCTATGCACCGACACCAGGGCCTAGCCCACCCTTCAAAGCAATTTTGGAACTCTTTTTTCTGAAATGACCATCAGAGCTGTCACTGTATGGTACACAAGACTACACAACAACAATAAATGCCACTCAGCAAGACGCTGTCACACGTCAATCTGAACACAGCCATGAGACACTGATAATGCCAAGGTTATGAAACTTCATCAAGTTGTTTGTAGAGTGCTACCAATGTAAGAACACACTGGCAAGCTTGCAAACTTAATTGTCAGACCTGTACAACAGCTCTGATGATCATTCCAGAAAAAGAGTTCAAAAATTGTTTTGAAGGGTGGACTAGGTGCTGGCATTGGTACGTAGCTTCCCAAGGGGAATACTTCAAAGGTGACCATGGTGGTATTCAGCAATGAGGTATGTAGCACTTTTTCTATGATAAGTTTGCAAATGTAATTGTCAGACCTTATAAATCATTTCACAGAGCAACATAAGACACAGCTGTCCTATGACTAGGATGGATCAAGACAGAAATGAGATGGGACCGGGCACAGTGGCTCATGCCTGTAATCCTAGCACTTTGGGTAGGTGAGGTAGTTGGATTGCTTGACCTTAGGAGTTTGAGACCAGCCTAAGCAAGAGCAAGACTCTGTCTCTACTAAAAATAGAAAAACTAGCTGGGCATCATGTCAGGTGGCTATAGTTCCAGCTACTTGGGATGCTGAGGTAAGAGGATCCCTTGAGCCCAAGGGTTTGAGGTTGTTGTGAGCTATGATGATGCCATTGCACTTTACCCAGGGCAACAGTGAGACTCTGTCTCAAAAAAAAAAAAAAGATGGAAATGAGACTACTCCACAATCATGTCTGAACACTGACAAAACTTGAACATCGCCCTAAGCACAAAAATGACCAACAAACACACCCCTTCCCTGGCTGATATGCATGACTGCTGCAGTCTTACCAATGATAGCTTTAATTGTCTTCCCTCCAGAATCTAGATGTTTAAGATCAGTACCCAGTCATAGAATTACCCCTTTTTCCTTTTAATTACCATTGATTTTAAGCTCAATCTTTCTCTCTCTCTCCCTCCATTCCCTCCACTTTTCTTTCTTTCTTTCTTTTTTTTTTTTTAGCTAAACCAGTTTACTTAAGAGTTTATGTCTACATATCATGTAAACTACACTATTTATGAATTTTTTAAAGAGCAGTTTAAACTCCCAAGTGATATCACCTCTTCTTTGTTATTTATGTCACATGTGATCTACAGGATGATAAAGAGATTGAGGCCCTAGTCACAATTAGCTGCAGCTGTCAGGGATGATCAGCCATCTTCCTTACCCCCAAGGACTGATGTGAACCAGAACAGCCATGCAGTGAGGCTGGTGGTTCTTCTTATTCAGAGGCTATCGTTCATCCTCGTTCAGAAGAGAAAAATAACATGGTTTTGTACTAAATTATAGAATGAAAAATGGGATACATTTGGTGGCTTCACTGAGGTCAGTTTTCTAGCAAGACTTATTTTACCTTGAGTGTTTCCAGAACATTTAGGCACCAATTCTCAAATATCAGGTTCTAAACACAAAAGTCTTAAACTCTAAGGGATTTTTGAAGCAGTCATTCTTCATGATTATCTGTGTCTTTCTTTCCCTCTACCAGCATGGATAATTTGGAGTTAACTATAGAGCTAGTGTTTAGGAAATTAATCCCACATGATTCTCAGGTTAAAGGTGAGAAAAAAGGAGAAAGGGCAGTTCCTGTACCTTGATGAAACACTTTATTCCATCTGCAGAGTGGCTGAGCGCACATTCGTGACTTATGTGGGAACAGTGGGCTAATTTAAGAGCATCACGTGCAGGCAAAGTGTTAGACCATGGGCCAGTTATTTTATTCAGCTGATGCAATCCTGGAATTTCCTGAATTGAAATACAATTTAGAGCCAGAAGGGAGAGGCCCTGGGATGCTTGATAAGCTAATTCAAACGCCATCATCCATTCCCTGTTCCCCACTACCATTCACACTTTTTAAAAAGCATTTATCTATTTCCTTCTTTCCTTAGGTGTGAGGTAATAATAACAATTACGAACAGTTACACGGTGCCAACACTCATCTAAGAGTTTGTTCTTTTGATCTTTGAACCATCTTAGGAGGTTCACTGCCCATTTTTCAGATAAGGAAACTGAGATGCAAAAAATCCCTCGTAATTATTTAGGTTATACCGGAGAAACTGTAAGACTCTTCTCTTTGAAATTTATGCCTAAGGATTTTCACCTTTAGGAATCAAATAATGTCCAACTCCTCCAGGGAGTCCCACTCTTAGAAAGATTATGCCCACTGTTGTTACCTGACAAGTAGGGTCTGGCCATTTGTCACTGTCACCCAATATGCAGAGATGGGGAATAGGTCCACTAAACTTTATTTTCAGAAGGCCAGTCATTCTGGAGAACAGTGAGAGAAGCCTCTTGATTCTGTTCTGCCTTAGTTACAATTCTAATTACTTTTATAATGGGAATACCAGGGAACAAACCTAGAAAATTTCAACTTTATCTGACAGACAACAACATCAAAGTAGTCTTCACTCTAACAATGCAAAATGTTTAAGCAACATAAAGGTAATTTTCACTTGAACAAAATATCAAAGAGAATCATCAAAGAAAACATCACACTATCAAAGTAACCTTTGCTTTACCAGTATCACAACACCTGACTTCCTCAAGTCTCCTGAGACAAACATCCTCACAATCATGGTGAAACCATAACTAGATAATCATGAGGGGTGTGTGGGAATGAATATGAGCTAAGCAGACTAGGTCAGCTGTGCTGCTTCACCTCAGCTTCTCAGACTCCATCCTGTAGGCCCCCTTTCTGGCTTCAATGTGAGCTATAACAGAAAATGTTCATACATTCAATAGTCTAGTCATCTATTTTTAACCTCCAAATTGGAGCTTTCTTTGAATTAAACTTAGAATTTTATTTTTCTACTGTTGTTTCAGATTGCTTTTAGTATTTTAAGATTGTGTTTATTGTTTTACCAGAAAAGGGTCACTATTAACAATTTCTCCACTCCTGCTTTGTAGGATTCAAAGAATGGGATAAGATTTAAAAATTTGTTTACTTAGTGTTTTAAGATTATTTTCAGATAAAAGCAAATGGTCAAGTCTTAATCATCTTTTGCACCCCATTACTTTGTTCTAGATTTAATAGCAAATACTTATAAAGATTAAAGAGATCAGAAAACAAAACCAGGAAGGAATATGTTGGTTTGATAATTATCTTCATCTTCCATATAAAAAAATGACTATGTCCTTTACCTTTTCTCATCAAATAGAAATGAACTATTGTTCTCATGCAAGAGTACCTGTAAAGGGGGATACTAATGGGAATTAGCTTATTTGCCCACAAAACCCTGGAAATGCTCATGAATTTGAGGTGCTAGGAATCTCAGAAGGCAGGAGTAAGGGACTTGTGTGTGTGTGGTAGGGGAAGGCATGGATAAGGAACAAAGGCAGAGGGATTGTTTGCAAATCTGTATAAGCAACAGGCACATTCCCAGGTTGCCATGAACACTATTAGTAGTTAGGCCCCCACCTCTTCCCAACACTAGTAGCTGAGGGGATGCTTTGGAGAAACTGAACCAACAATTGAAGAGGATGAGGATGAGATGACAGGTTTAAACCAAGGTAAGTGATATTCTGCATACAGAAAGCTAAAGCCTCTTTTTTTTCTCCTACTGAGTTTCAGAATAACAATAACTTATTGTATAACACAAGCAGGAGACAAAGAGATGAACAACTTCAAAGAAAAATAAGACCTCTGGGGTTACAGGAATAAGAAAAAGCCAGCCACCTAATTGTCCTATTCCAACAAGCACTATTCATTCACACCACCTGAGTTAGATGTCATATATACATATACATACACACACGTGCACACATATTTATACACACATACATAAAATGTATGTATATATGTATGGTCACAGTAATGAAAAACACTGAAAATGGATCTGACTAGAATTCATGAAGAAACTGTATTGAAGGCTGGGCATGGTGGCTCACACCTATAACCCTAGCACTCTGGGAGGCCGAGGTGGGTGGAGTGCCCTGAGCTCACAAGTGGGAGACCAGCCTGAGCAAGAGCAAGACCCCATCTCTAAAAATAGCCAAGTGTTGGGGAGGGCCCGTGTAGTCCTGGCTACTTGGGAGGATGAGGCAAGAGAATCACTTGAGCCCAAGAGTTTGAAGTTTCTGTGAGCTGTGATGCCATGGCACTCTACCAAGGGCGACAAAGTGAGACTCTGTCTCAAATAAATAAATAAATAAACAAATAAAAGGAACTGTATTGGAAGGATGGATTAAGAGAAATTGAGAGATTATAAATCCTCCTCTACCATAATAGTAGATTATTTAGATAATCTCTACAATTGCTGGATAAATAACAAAGCTTGCATATTATTTAGGAATATGAACGTAAGTGCTAGAGGAAACATGGATTGATAGTAGTTACATCTAAGGAGCAGAATGAGAACACAGATAGGGCAGGGGATTGCTGTGTTTTATTACATCCTTTTAATGATTATATGAATTTTTTAAAACTATGGGCTAGTATTATTTTGATGGAAGTGATATAACATATAGATAGCAGTAAATTAGATTATTTATCTTCAATGAATAATTTAAAGAGTAAACCTTAGTTGAATTAAACATGTTACAGATAAAATAAATCAGTTACCTTCCAAAATGAACTAAATTATCCTCTTTAAGGATGCTTCCCATACAGAAGGTAAATCTTAATGGACAACAAAGGAAATTCCATGAAGACATTAGAACCCAGAGAAGGGAAGTGAGAAGATAGATAGATCTCAGTAGATAGATCAGCCTCTAAATTTGCCATAAATGGCTATCATCTTCCTAGAAGTTGAAAAGCAAGTACTTTATTATTTAAGAATGTTAAGCTGAGGAGATTCTTTTGAAAACTGTGGAATACCTCAAAACCAGAAAAAATTACAAGCCTTTGATAAATACATCATTTCCTTATTAATTATACAGGGTGAAAAAAATTAAAAGTCTTTTAAAATGTGCACAGCTATGTTTTAACAATAAAATAATAATAAATAAATAAAATCAACAAAAAAAAAGTCTTTTAAAAACACACTATTTCTTTATCAGTATCAGGTCATTTCCAATGCAGAAATCCAACCAGCTACAGACACTAAATAGAAAAAGTTTTCTAGGTCAGGAGACATAGGTCAGGGCTCAATTATCTGATTATTCAGTACAAAGAGTTAAATGGATTATTTAAAGACTTGTTTGAGGAAAAACTGACGGTTCTTTATAGAACCTCCTTCTCAAGGAAAAACTAAATGTTATGACCAAAATGGAGATCTGAAAAATAAGCTTCTGAGTAAAGAAGGTCTTAAATTTATTCCACTCCTGCATAAATTTACCAAAACAGGTTTTAGTTCAATGACTAGTCCATTCATGTCTTTCCCTATAAAAGTGATCTCCCAGTTTAAGTAGGGATTTTTCCAAGAGAATCAGACCTTAAAGAGATTTTAAATCAACAGAAGAAATAACCAAATGCCATGAGGAAATCTAAAGTTCAGAAATTTTGATCAAGCCTTTAAACCAGGATTCTGTTTAACATCCATTTTTCCACAGTGACTTTGCAAGACATGACAGTAGGGAAGTAGGTTATCAAACGTTTTGAAAGTCATATGAAGGGCAAAAATAAAACTACATCAACAATTATTTCAAAACAAAACAATATTTCAGCTTATTGCTACAGAAGGTTTGGGATTGAGATTTTAATCTTGCAATTTTTTTGGTCTCCTAAAATTTTTATTTTATTTTTTTGATACAGAGTCTCACTTTGTCACCCTTGATAGAGTGCGGTAGTGTCATGGCTCACAGCAACCTCAAACTCTTGGGCTGAAACAATTCTCTTGCCTCTGCCTCCCAAGTAGCAGGGACTACAGGCTCCCGCCACAATATCTGGCTATTTTTAGAGACAAGATCTCCCTCTGTCTCAGACTGGTCTCCCACTTGTGAGCTCAAGCAATCTACCTGCCTCAGCCTCCCAGAGTGCGAGGATAACAAGTGTGAGGCAGCACACCTGGCTTGTCTCCTAAAATTATACTGTAGTTGCTACCCATTGGATAATGGCATTCACTGTTGAGTGAGGGCAGATACTGCCTACAAAGAAATAATTTAATTGAAAGTCTTATTTTAATTCATTTTCTACTGCTATAATAGAAAACCAGAGATTGGGCAATTTATAATATATAGAAATTTATAGGCATATCTTGGAGATATTGCAGGTTCAGTTCCAGACCACCATAATAAAGTGAATACAGTGATAAAATGAATCACACACTAACTTTTTGGTTTTCTAATGCTTATAAAAGTTATGTTTAACACTGTAGTCTATTAAGTATGCAATAGCATTATGTCTAAAAAATAGTGTATACGCTTTAATTTTAGAATATTGCTAAAACATGTCATGTAAACCGTTAGTGGGACATAATTATTTTTCTAGTGGAGGGTTTTCCTCCAACTCCATGGCTGCTGACTGATGGGGATGGTGGCTGCTGAAGGCTAGGTTGGCCGTGACAATTTCTCAAAGTAAGACAACAAGGACGTTTGCTGCCTCAATTGACTATTTTTTTTTTTTCCACGAAAGATTTCTCTGTAGTGTGCAATTCTGTTTAATAGCATCTTAGTCACAGTAGAACTTCTTTCAAAATTTGAGTCAAGCCTCTCAAACCCTGTCACAGCTTTACTAACTACATTTATGTAATTTTCTAAATCCTTTGTTGTCCTTTTAACAGTGTGAACAGCATCTTCACCAGGAGAATTCATCTTGAGAAATAAGAAGCAACCCTCGTCCATTTGAGTTTTGTCATGAGATGGCAGCAATTCAGTCATATTTTCAGGCTCTACTTCCAATTCAAGTTCTCTTGCTATTTCTAACACAATTGAAATTACTTCCTCCATTGAAATCTTGAACCCCTCAAATTCATCTATGAAAGCTGGAATCAAGTTCTAAAATCCTGTTCTTGTTGATACTTTCACCTCCTCCCACAATGCATTAATGTTCTTAATAACATCTAGAGTGGCATGGCCTTTAAAACCCTCTGATTCTATGTCAGACCTCTTCTGATTTTCCTGTTCCACTACAATGTTGGAAAACATCTAACACACTTTTTTTTTTTGGTGCCTCTCGTTCCATGACAAGAAGTTGGTGACAATGCTGAGCACATTTCTTGGTCCACAAACACAGATGATCACTGGTTATAGGAAGAAACAGTCTGTTCAGTTTGAAAAACTGACAGTTATTTTAGAATACTCCAGGTTTATGGGAAGAGTAGACAGAGCTGATCAGTACTCTGGATATTACAGATTTACTATTTCTACAAATAGTAGAAAAAATTATTCTTCTGGCTGATGGAAGTTGCATTTGTGAATAGTTACATTCTTTACTCATTGGATAAGAAGGAGAGTGGAGAAAAAGTACAGACACACCTTTCTAACAGGAGGAATCTCATACTTAGCTATGAGCAAGGTGAGGAACAGAAATTCAAGTAACAGAAGAAGAGCATCATATTCTGACACTGTGGAAAGGCTAAATGGGAAGATGCATTTTATAATGCACAATAAAAAAAATCAACAAAGGATTGCCTGGTTTTCCACAGAAGAAATGAGAAAGGTGGAAAGAAAGAAACCGTTTTCTGCTGTGAGACATGCAAAAGAAAACCGGGACTTCATCCTGGAGATCACCTCAAGAAGTATCACACTCAAAAAAACTATCAACAAAAATAAGCAAAATACTTTAGTTATTTTATGTGACCTAAAATAGATAATAAAATCATCAGGTGAGTTCATATTTATGTTTTTCTCTTTTGAAACTGTAGGATAATTGCAAGTAACCCACCAATCTCTTTCCCATCTAAAATAAATAAGAGATGGGGGGGGTATGTCAGTAGCAGAAAAATTGGATCGGAAAGGGATTTATTTATTTATTATTATTTTTTATTGTTGGGAATCCATTGAAGGTACAAGAACCCAGGTTATACTGATTGCATTTGTTAGGTAAAGTCCCTCTTGCAATTGTGTCTTGCCCCCCAAAGGTGTGTCACACACCGAGACCCCACCCCCTTTTCTCCGTCCCTCTCTCTGCCCTTCCTTTCCCCCCCCCCATCCCTCATTCTTTCTCTCTCTGCTCTCCCCTTCACCCCCCCCCCCATGGAAAGGGATTTATTTTATTTATTTTTTTTTTGAGATGGAGTCTTACTATTTTGCCCTCGATAGAGTACCATGGAGTCACAGCTCACAGCAATCTCAAACTCTTGAGTTAAGTGATTCTCTTGCCTCAGCCCCTCAAGTAGCTGGGACTACAGGCATCCACTACAATGCCTGGCTATTTTTTGTTGCAGTTGTCATTATTGTTTAGTTGGCCCAGGCTGGGTTCCAACCTGCCACTCTTAGTGTATGTGGCTGGCGCCACAACCACTGTGTTACGGGCGCCAAGCCTGGAAAGGGATTTATTAAGAAAGGTTTTCAATTTATATACATTCTCCAGATCTATCAGAGGAATTGCTATTTATGGCAGTTATACCCTTACAAAACATATTTGTTAAATAAGACTTGAAAGCTGAATTACTCCTGGATCCATGAGCTGCAGAATGGATGTTGCATTAGCAGGCATGAAAATGACATTAAACTCCTCCGACATCTCCATCCGAGCTCTTGGGTGACTAGGTGCATTGCCAAGGAGCAGTAATATTTTAGGACGAACCTTCCTTTTTTGAAGAATAGGTCTCAATAGTGGGCTTAAAATATTCAATAAACTACGCTCTAAGCAGATGTGCTGTCATTAGGCTTCTTTGTTCCATTCATACAGCACAGGCAGAGCAGATGTAGCATAATCCTTAAGGGCCCTAGGATTCACAGAATGGTAAATGGGCACTGGTGTCAACTTAGATCACCAGCTGCCTTAGCCCCTAACAAGAAAGTCAGCCTGTTCTTTGAAACTTTGAAGCCAGGTATTGTCTCCTTTCTAGTTATGAAAGTCCTAAATGGCATCTTTCAACAGAATGCTGTTTCATTTACATAGAAAAATCTGTTGTTCAGCATAGCCTTCATCAGTTATCTTAGCTAGATCTTCTGGATAATTTTCTGGTGTGGAGATGGCTTATTTCCTTAAACCTCCTGAATCATCCTCTGTCAGCTTCACACTTTCTTCAGCAGCTTCCTTATGCCTCTCAGACTTCATAGAATTTAGTAGAGTTAGGGCCTTGTTCTGGATTAGGCTTTGCCTTAAGGGAATGTTGTGGCTGGTTTAATCTTCTATCCAGACCAGACCCCTAAAACTTTCTCCATACCAACAAGAAGATTATTTCACTTTTTTTTTTTATCATTATTATTTGGATGTTCACTGGAGTAGCACTTTTTATTTCCTTCAAGAACTTTTCTTATTCACACTTGCCTGTTTGGTGCAAGAGGCCCAGCTTTTGGTCTTTCTCACTAAGCTTAATCTTTTCTAGCATCTGATTTAAAGTGAGAAACAAGTGACTCCTCTTTTCACTTAAACACGAAGAGGCCATTGTAGGGTTACTGATTGACTGGTTTCAAGATTGTTCCATCTCAGGGTATAAGGAGGCCCCAGGAGAGGGAGAGAGCTGGGGGAATGGCCATGTGGTGTGGAGCAATTAACACACACATGGCATTTATCAGTTAAGTTAACTGTCTTATATGGGAGAGGTTTGCAGTGCCCCAGAACAATCGCCATAGTAATATCAAAGATCACTGATATCAGATCACCATAACAGATATAATAATAATTTAAAAATTTAAAGTTTTTTTTTTTTCAGTTTTTGGCTGGGGCTGGGCTTGAACCCGCCACCTCTGACATATGGGGCCGATGCTCTACTCCTTTGAGCCACAGGCGCTGCCCTAAAGTTTTTTTTTTTGAGACAGAGTTTCACCCTCAGTAGAGTGCTGTAGCATCACAGCTCACAGCAACCTCAAACTTTTGGGCTTAAGTGATTCTCTTGCCTCAGCCTCCCAAGTAGCTGAGACTACAGGTGCCTGCCACAACACCCAGTTATTTTTGTTGTTGTTGTCATTGTTGTTTAGCAGGCCTGGGCCAGGTTCGAACCTGCCAGCCCCAGTGTATGTGGCCGGCGCCATAACCATTGAGCTACGGGTGCCGAGCTGAAAAAAGTTTGAAATATTGTTAGAATTAGCAAAGTGTGACATAGACATGTGAAGTGAACACATGCTATTGGAAAAAGTGGTGCCAATAGACTTGCTCAAAGCAGGGTTGCCACAAACCTTCAAGTTGTAAAATACGCAATATCTGAGACATACAATAAAGTGAAGTGCAATAAAACAAGATATGCCTCTATTTGACTCACAGTTGAGGGAACTCATCTGGTGAGCCTTCTTGCCATGTAGTAACATAATGGAAGGCACTGCACAGAGAGGGGGCCCAGGACAGAGGAAACCAAGCCAAAGTCTTCTTCTTATCAGGAGCTCACTCCTGCAATAAATAATCCACCTCTAAGATAACAGCATTAATCTCTTCATGAAGGCGGAGCACTCATTACTAATCACCTCTTAAAGGTCCCACTTAACACGGACAGAATGACAGCGAAATTTCAACATGATTTGTGGAGGGGACATTCCCACCATAGCAGGAAGTTCCCTGGTGATCTAGTGGCTGGGATTTGGGGGGGTTGGGGGGGGGTGTGCTCTGTTAGACCATAGCAGGACTGAATGTATTGCTAACTTCACACCTGGCAAAAGAACCTGAAATCACAGCATTTTTTTATTTGTATGAGCCAAGCCTGTGAGAAATGGTCTTGTTTTTAATTCAAGGAGGACTTGTTTCCAAAATTTAAACCTAATTAGAGAATCAGAATTTAGACTTTATAATGAACAACCACAAAGTAAGGGAACAATGGAGACTATGACTCATGGGCAGTTTCTTGACTCCCTCCCAGGCCTGAGAACCAAAGAAACTTTTCCTGAACTGTGAGAAAGGAACCAGAGTACAGAGAGCTGAAGGGCTTAGGTGGAGCCTGGTCCCAGGCTCCTCTGCTCAAGCCTGCAGTGGGAGATAGGTTGATGGAACTTGGTTCAGTCATCAGAGCAAAAAGAAGCCCATCCCTCACTTTGCATGTGGAAGGTTAGGAGGGGACCCCATGCAGTGTCCTCTGCCACTATGGGCTGCCATGGTAGAGAAGAAATGGTGCCATAATATATTTGGTAGATGAAGAGAACTTCAGTTGATCTCTTATAACCTGGACAAGGTCTGAGAGTTCCTGACTCAGTCTCAAACTGGGAGACCGCACTAGGTGCACAGAACAGGTGTGCTAACCAAAGGTACACAGGATAGCTGGGGGAAGAAGAAATAAAAAAACAAGGAGTACTCTATCGAAGGCCTCTTTCTTGGTCTCTGGATAGTTCAAAGAACTGAGCCTCTTTTCAGAGAGATAAAGACATGAAGCTTTAAGCAAAATCATACAGCAATTCAGGCCCTAAGTGTGGAGGTTTCAGGGAAATTTGGAAAGACTTGGTTTTGGAGCAAAAGACAAGATTTTGTAGCTAGTCTTGAAAGAGAACTCATGGCTGGTGATGCAGAAGCTGAGGCTGACCTGGGAGATGTGGGCCTAGAGGTAATAAGAGGAGGATCACACTGGTCTGGGAGAACCTCAGCTCAGGATGTGGCCATGGGCAGCCAAGCAGCGCTGTGACTAGCAAGGAGGAGAGCAGAGCTGGGTTGAGGAATCAGCACACACTTTCTGTTGCTCTTAAGGAGAGACAGTAGCTTACCTCTGTTGATGGAAAGTGGGGGGGTACCATGTACAACCCTATGTGGGAGAGGAGGACTGCAGGTGAGGATAAAAGTAATGCCCTGGGTCTGTCTGGTAAACATCATGCACAACTCTGCCTGAGGGCCCTGTCTAACTCTGATTGGAGCTCAACCCTCATCAAGGGAGGCTCTGTCTGCACCACAGCTAAAGATTCCTAAGGGGTGCGGTTGGTGGGAGAGCTGCTGATGAAGGGAGGTAAGGATTATACTGAAGGCCAAGGCCCCTTGGGTAATCCTGGAAGGTTTGCAAAGAGGGATAAAAAATGAATTCTATATGGAGGGCTTCCTGGAAGTGAGGACATCTAGATTAGAGTAAATGTCTTTGTGGATGTCAGAGATAATTTACTAGGAAAAGAAATGAATTTGGAATTTTGGATGTTACTTAGCAATTATAAACAAAGGTTTTTTTTTTTAAATATCCAAAAAGTGGTACTTGTTGCCTGATGATTGGCCATTAAACTGGCATTCATGGCTTCAGGGAAAGGCTGTTTCCGTCCAGAACAAAAAGTTGATTGAAGGGCTGAAAACTTTGTGTATGTGTGTGTATACATGTATGTGTAAAATCTGTGTGGTGTATATATTATTTCTAGTCTCTGTGTGTATATGAAATCTGTGTGGATGTGTGGTCTGTGTGTTTAAACTCAGCAGGCACAATTGCCTGAAACCCTCCACATGCAATAAGTTTAATATTTGTGGTCATCATGACTTAGAAGCAAAGAAATAGAAGTTTCTTCATTTGTCAATAAAAATAGAAAGCCCTTCACTTCTACAAATGGTGGAAACATTTCATCCTGTTCTCTTAAACTTGGACATCTCCAGTTTAAAATCTCATTTCTTTTGGGAAAATAACCAATTCAGGATTCAAATTGAGTTAATTCAAAGTCAAACTTCATGTTCCATGTTGAGGCTTTTCTAAAGCTCCCTTTCCTTCTGTGTCCAGGGCTGTGGCTGAGTGCAGGTGGCAGGGGCCATATACCCAGCACTATACTGTGGAGAGGAGGGTCTGGCCCACCTGCAACCTCTGTCCCTTGCTGGCCTCAGCTCAGGGGTCTTCTACCTAGAGGTAGGGGTCTGTATGCTGTGCGCCACTAACTGCTGCTCCCACCAGGCCTTGCTGTGAGAACCTGCGGAGCCTGCCTTGGCCTCCCGCTTGAGGTGTATGCCCTCCTCATTTGGGATGCAGTCCTGGGGCCACGGGCCTCCCCCAGGTTGTGCATCCTGCACAGAGTCATGTGGCCTTTGGCTCTCATCCAGGACACACACAACCCTGGAAAACCCACGGGCCCAGACTGTGATTCTGCCTAAGCACCCTACCCTGCAGCTGCTGCTCTGCTGTCATTCCCATATTGGTGTGGGGCATTTTTTAAGGCAATGTCCTCCCAAATTTCTGGACAGAAATAGCACACCAGCTCCCGGGCTCTAGACTCTCCAGCATTTGTTTTTCCCTCCTGCTCTCCATTCCCAGTGACAGAGCTGGAGAATCTTTTCCTTCCCAGCTTTCTCTCCCAAGCTCCTCCTAAATCAGGAAGAGTTTTTATTGCCTTTTCTTGTGACGGGAAGTTGCTGTGACCTCATGCCCTATGCCCTATGGTTTATACTAAAACTCTAAACTTAGCCCTCCATACTTTGAGTCTAGATATTTAAAAGGAAAGTTTTCTAAGTTAAAACCAGAGCAAAACCATGTTCTGTCTCAAATGGCTGGCTGTTGTCTTCAAACTGCAGGTCATGAGCCCGTCCTTGAGTCCATCCCCACCCTGCCTGCTGTGCTCTCTGTTCGGGGGCCCGATGCCTACAGCCCTGCATGGCAGCTGGCTCTGGTGGGGTTCAGCCACCAAGTAATGCCAGCAGGAGATGGGGATGGGGTGGGAAAGGAGAAGTCAGGGTAACCCCCACTCCTCACTCCTCTGCAGTGTCTTTGGCCGGAGTTGCTCCTGTGCCCCGTGGCTCCACCTTTCTTACAGTGACACCATCTACACCCTTTGTCTCTCCATTTTACTCATCTTGTTAATCTCTGGGTGACTTCTGCCATCCATTCCATGGATTCTCACCTCCTCCATTTCCTGTATCCAATTACCTATGTTAATGTTCTTCCTCCAATTACCTGTGTTAAGGTTCCTCTGTTGTAAATTCTTAGGGTGGTTTCTATTTTCCTGGTTATACTCGGACTGACAATATATGGCTTTGAAGACTCAGACTTCATGATTTAAACAATGACTCTACATGCATTCCTGCTAGAAAAACTTAACTCTTCTTACAACAGTGGATGCTAAACTAGGGGGAAAGTCATGATCAAAGAAGCACAAAAATAAAATGACATTAATGTATTTCAGAAAACCTCCCTCCCAAAGCTTCCAGAGTGTTGCATTCACTGTATAGAAGTTTTTGCTGCCTCTATGTTCCAATAATCATGTGATTTCTTTTTGGTCCTGCACTCTGTATCTTACCTCTTACTTTTAGCAGATTATACCCCATTCAATACCATCTGGAAATTGTCCACTAGCTTTTTGGAGAACTTCATTTAAGGAGGTAATGGTACTAATGCTCAGCTATAACAAAATAGATTTGCTACACAAAGTAGATTTGTCAACTTACAGAGGTTCTACCATATACGCACTGACCAAAATGTGGATGCAGTAAAGATTTTGAGAACATCTGCATGTAATGATTGTTAATGGCCACTTCAACAAAGATATTAAAATTTGAAGATCTAAATGAGTTGACACAGAGGTCCACAAATCAAGAAGTATCTGTTGGGTCAGACAGGTAATGTACATGAGAAAGTAGATCCTATGTGTTACAGGGAAGCTGTGGGACCGTGGAAACCAGACAGGACATGTATTGTCTCATGAAGAGGTTCTCTATCTAGCACCGGGTGATCATGTCGTCTGATACCAGGGATCCTTTATTATGTGATTTTCCAATTCTTGAACAGAAGCTAGAAATATAGATTATATGTGAAAATCTGATGATTTGTAAAGTCATATCAATTAGCAAAAAGAAAAAATTTTTAAACCTTGTGCAAATTTAACAAAACATATCTTGAGCTACATAGGACTCTAAGTCACCAGTATGTAACCTCTGTCCTATTTGAAAGTTTGACATTGGAGTAATATACAGTAAACCTCCATAGTTGATCACTTTCCTACATTGACCACCTCCTTAAGTTGGCCTAATTTTCATAGACCAGACATTCAACACATGAACATATCAGTTCAGTAGGCCTACTTCCTCATGTTAACTGCTTCGGTATCCTGACCAGTTTGTTACAGTCCCTTGGGTGGTCAACTTACAGAGCTTCTATTGTATATTGTGTGCACAAATAATGCTGCCTTACCTCCATAAAACTTGCAAACTGTTGTTATAGAGTTACAGCAATAATGTGGTATATTGTTTTGAATATTCTTATTTGTATGAAATCTATAGCCTTTAATTATAGGCTGACTTGGGCAGCGCCTGTGGCTCGGTGAGTAGGGTGCTGGCCCCATATATTGAGGGTGGCGGGTTTGAACCCAGCCCTGGCCAAACTGCAATAAAAAATAGCCGGGTGTTGTAGTGGGCACCTGTGGTCCCAGCTGCTTGGGAGGCTGAGGCAAGAGAATCACCTAAGCCCAAGAGCTGCAGGTTGTTGTGAGCTGCGATGCCACAGCACTCTACTGTGGGTGACAAAGTGAGACTCTGTCTCTAAAAATAAATAAATAAATAAATAAATAAATAAATAAAGTAGGCTGCCTTTAAAAAAATAGCCAAAATAACATGAATATATTTTTTTCTTGAGACAGAGTCTCATTCTGTGCCCTGGATTAGAGTCCCATGGCATCATAGCTCATAGCATCCTCAAACTCCTGTGCTCAAGCAATACTCTTTCCTCAGCCTCCAGAGTAGTTGGGACTACAGGCGCCCACCACAACACCTGGCTTATTTTTTCTATTTTTAGTAGAGACAGGGTCTCACTCTTGCTCAGGCTGGTCTTGAACTCCTGAGCTGAAGCAATCCACCTGCCTCCACCTCCCAGAGTGCTAGGATTATAGGCGTGAGCCACCACACCCAGTGACACGGATACTTTTTGTAATCCAAAAAAAGTAGGGAAAATTAAATTTGGGTTTATTTTTTATTTCTCACTTGCACCACCTCATGTACATTTATTTGGCACATCTTTGAATCTACTGTAAAATATCTCTGGCATTCTTATTACTGCCAACCTAGGTCTAAGCAATTATTACTTGATTCCTTCAAGTGAACTCCTCTAGTAACTTCCCATCTCTGGGGGCTCCCAAGCTATTCTGTATTCATCTGATTTAACATGTGTCTAGCACAATACTAGGGACTCGAAGATAAACTAAACAAACAAACAAAAAACCCAGAAAACTCTGCCCTCAAGAAATTCACATCTTACTCACTGTAGCAGGTGGGAGGGCTGTGGCAGAGGGAGGGGAGATAGCGGACTCTGACTGAAGGAGAGGATGTTTAAGAGAGCAGCCTGTTCATGTAGTGGTTACATCAACAATAATCTCTTCATCTCTGATACAGAAAGCTGTGCTACTATGCTTTTTTTGCCTCTGTATGTGTTGTGCAGCACCCTCCACCTTGGCCTGTGGAAATGCCACTTGAACTTCAAAATAAAGATACCACACTTCATCCAAAACTCTGCTAACCTTTTCGAGTTCTTTCTTTTGCACTTCGTACATCTTGTCCAGATTTTGACATTTGTATTCCGCTTTGAAATGCAGATTCTTGCATTCTTGCCTTATCCTCACTAGCCTATAAGGACACTTAGAACGTCATCTACATATTATATTTGAGCTGTGCTGCACCACCCTGTGCACAAAGCAGGCTCTCTTAAGGTTTCTGTCTTGAACTGGTGAGAAGATGCATCTTCCATCTAGTGGTGGAACTGAAAACTGCAATACAACTTTTGCCTTTGACACAATTATGATGTAAGTATGGAATGATTGAAAAAAAAGAGCACCTCATTGATGCTATAGATTGCTTCAGACTTAATCTATTTTGGTAAAACTGTAAAAAAAGATAGCTGTTACCTTTAGATCAGGCATTAATCTTTCTTCTAGCATTTTTATCAAAAAACTGTCCAAGCTAGTCATAGTGTCACATGCCTGTAATCCATCTACTCAGGAGGCTGAGAAGAGAGGCTCTCTTCAGCTCAGGAGTTTGAGCTGTAGTGTCTGTGACTGCACCTGTGAATAGCCACTGCACTCCAGCCTGGGCAACATAGGGAGACCCTGTCTCTAAAAAATAGCTGGAAAAAACAACAACCACCAAACAAAAAAATATTTTGTGTAAGAAATTTCTCCAGAAGATAAAAAATGGTATACACAATTATAAAGATTCCTTTAAATAGGTAAGTGTACTTTTATATCAAGTTTAGACAAATGTTTGTTGCCATTGCTTTCTGACCCATGACTAAAGGCAGATATTCTAGACTCTTCCAGTTCGGCAGGCTCTTATGTGTGGAAATCATGAAATAAAGGATTCTCTATGAGATCTGGTTCTTAGTATAATTTTAACTACTACCCATCAAGGACAATTTCAAAAAGCTAAGGCTACCACTATGAAACATGAATTTTTACAGAAGTGTTTACAATAGGATTGCTAGTAGCTTGGGGACTACCCGATCACCCTTGAGACTTACCTACTGAAGACAGAGCTTCATGCATCTGCTGCTTACATGTTCCACTTCCTCCATTCCCCCCTTTAACAGGATTTCCAGGGAAAATATCTCTTTCCAGCAATGGCGTCCATTCTGGTTACTCTGAGACCCTGCTTTAGTACTGGTATCTTTCTTTTAAAATTGGCTTCCTAAAAAAAGAAAAAGTTAAGATAGTTTTGACATTTGGGCTAAAATAAAATTATAATATAATACTCTCATGGAGTCAATTTTTAAATGTCCTATATTTTATTATGTAGACAATCATTCTAGTTTTGTTCTATTTAGCTCTTATATTCTTAAGCAAAATGTATCCAGCACTGACTAAAATCCTTGTTGTGAAGTTTGCCCATTGGTAATAGATTGAAAAATATGGCAACAATATTTTTTAGCCCTTCCCATCAATAGGTGGAGAAACCATTCAATTTTCTACTAGTTCTCCATCTCTGGGATGTATGCCACTGATTTGACTTGCTTTGACCAATAGAAAATGGTAGAAGTGACATTGGACAAGTTAGAGATGCGGCTTCAGGGTCTTTGTATGCCCTAAGATCCCAATGTAAGGCAACTGAGGATGAGAGGATGTGTGGGAGAGAAGCAAGGCACCCCAGCAGACAGCTGATGCCAACTGCCAGCCCTGTGACTGAAGCCATTTGGACCTTCCAGCATACCTGACCCTCCAGCTGAATGTAACCACCTGAGTGAGCCCAGACAGACTCAGCAGAGGGACCTTTTCATCTGGCCCAGAGAGCCTGAGAATATATTGGTCAAAGTGAAATCAAAGCCTAGTCCAGATTCAAGGAAAAGGAAGACAGATGGGACCCCACAGAATTTGCAGCTATCTTTAATCCATCGTGGTATTTCTGTTTTATCTATTGCTTTGTATGTAGCTATCCCCCAAATTTAGTGGCTTAAAACAATAATCATGTATATGTTTACAGTTCTACAATTTGGGTTTGCTGGACCTAGCAGGACAGTTCACTGCATACAGTTGAGAATTCAAGATAGGTTTACTCACATCTGGTGTCTCACTGTAATGGCTGGAACATCTGGAGCTTGGCATCTTTCTCCCTCTACGTGGTCTGTCCATCTGTGTAGCTGAACCTCTCTCTATGTTGGCTCAGGGCTCCAAGAAGGCCAAAGTGGAAACTGCATGGTATTTTAAGACTTGTACTGAGGATTACAAAGGGTGACATCTGCTGCATTCTGTTTGTTAAAACAAGTCACAAAGCCAGCCCAGATTCAAGAGAAAGGGAAATAGACTTCATGTTGAAATGAAAGGAACAGAAAGATTTTATGTTATCTTTAATTTACCACAGTCCAATCTCTAGCCATAAATTATTTGCAATTCTCCCAAATGGAAAAAGAGTTCATTTCCTTCCAGGAACCCCCAATGTCCCAATCCAATGTGGCAGCAGTTCAGTGTTCAGAATTTCACCGCCTGCCTCAGGTCTGAATGTGGGTGAGGTCGCTCAGGTACAGTTTCACTCAATTTGGAAATATGTGAATTAAAAATTCAAGTATCTACCACCATCACTGCCCCCCCCCCACACACCCCACCAATACAATGGAGAATGGAGCATAAGATAACTGTAATACACACTCCCTTCCTCCAGGGGAGGAGATGATGGAAAGCACATGGCCCACATGGTCGGTAGCAATTCGACAATCCAGCCTGGCATGTGTTGCCAGTTTGCTTGACTCTAGATGCAGGGACTGTTACTTAATGGAGTCTGTTTCTGGTCCCTGCAAATGGTTCCTTAATCCACTGTATTTTGGCTATTGGCACTGTCCTCTGAGAATTGTTTTGCTTTCCCATGAGAAATGGTTCATCTTTGCAGCTGAATAATTTCTGTGCTTCTAGCTCACAGAAAGTTGGGGACCCAAAGGATTTTGTTCATTTTGAATCACCTTTGTTGTTCCTTTCATCCAAGTGTGTACAACTTTTTTAAAAAATGTATATTAAGTTATAATTTACTTAATTAGACAAAATTGACACCCATCTCCACCTCTCTTTTGGTGCAGGACCTCTCTCTGTGGGTTGTGAGGCAGCTTCCAGAGGGTGTAAGAAGATATAATAATCCTTAATGTGTATGTACCTACCAACAGAGTATTAAACTATGTGAGGCATAAACTGATTAAAGGGCCTGTAGAAATAAATGAATCCACCATTATACTTTGAGATTTCAACATTCCTCCATCAGAAACTAATAGATGCAGTGGGCACAAAATTAGCAAGGATTTGTTAAACTCAACAACACCATCAATAAACTGGATATAATGGACATCCATAGAGCAGGGCACTTTCCAACAATAGCAGAATACATATTCTTCTCAAGCTCACATAGAACATCACCAAGACAGATCATATTTAGCCAACTTAAAAGAATAGATATCACACATCTGCTCTCAGATTACAATAGAGTTAAACTAGAAATCAAAAGGAGAAAAGTAGATGGAAAAATCTCAAAATATGTGGAGATTAAACAACACATACTTTTATTTTTTATTTTTTTTGAGACAGAGTCTCTCTGTGTAGCCCTTGGTAGAGTATGGTGGCATGACAGCTCACAGCAACCTCAAACTCTTGGGCTTAAGTGATTCTCTTGCCTCAGCCTCTCAAGTAGCTGGGACTACAGATGCCTGCTACAATGCCCGGCTATTTTTGTTGTTGTTGTCATTATTGTTTAGCAGGCCCGGGCTGGGTTCAAACCCACCAGCCTCGGTACACGTGGCCAGCGCCTTAACCACTGAGCTATAGGTGCCAAGCCCATACTTCCAAATAAATGGATCCAAAAAGAAATCTGGGTAAGTTAAAAAGTACTTTGAACTAATTGAAAATAAGATATAACATCAAAATCTGTGGGATGAAGCAAAAGCAGTGCTTAGAGGAAAAATTTATAGTATTGAACGCATATATTAGAAAAGAAGAAAGATCCAAAATCAGTGATCTAAGTTTCTACCTTAGGAAAGTAGAAAAAGAAGAGCAAATTAAATCCAAGTTGAACATAAGAAAGATAAGAACAGAAATCAATGAAATTGAAAACAGAAAATTAAGAGAGAAAAATCAATGGAACCAAAAGTAGCTTCTTTGAAAAGATTAATAAAATTAATAAACCACTCTTTGGAAGGCAGAGGCAGGTGGACTGGCTGAGCTCAGTAGTTTGAGACCAGCCTAAGCAAAGCAAGACCTTATCTCTACTAAAAGTAGAAAAACTAATTAGGCGTTGTGGTGGGTGCCTGTGATCTCAGCTACTTAGGAGGCTGAGACAAGAGGATCTCTTGAGCCCAAGTGTTTGAGGTTGCTGTGAGCTATGATATCATAGCACTTAACCCCAGGCTGAATGAGTGAGACTGTCTCAAAAACAAAGAAACAAAGAAACAAACCCAAAAAGTCAAAACACCCATAAACTTCTAGCCAGGCTAACTAAGGAAAAAAGGAAGACACAAATTATCAGTTATCAAAAATGAAAGAGGGATATTACTACAGACTGCATGATAGATTGCATATTAAAAGGATGATAAATGAATACTATGAATTACTCTGTTTACAAATTTGATAATCTGCATGAAATGATTCAATTCCTTGATGCAATCTTCCAACACTCACACAAGAAGAAATAGTCAATATCAATAGATCCATATCTATTAAAGATATTAAATTAATAATTAATATGAAAGTAACTAGGCACAGAGAGGGGTTTATTGGTGAATATTACCACACATTAAAATAAAAAATAATACCAATTCTCTACAGTCTCTTTCAGAAGACAGATACAAAGAGAATACTTCCTAACTTATTGTATGAGGCCAACATTACCCTAATTTCAAAACCAGATAAAGACATTAATCTGGTTATAACAAGTTAAAGAAGAAAAATCACATGCTCATATCAACAGATGCAGAAAAAGCATTCGACAACACCTAACACCTATTCATGATAAAACAAATAAACAAACCTCTCAGTGAACTATCTGAGAATATCTACAAAAGAATACCTACAAAAATCCTACAGCTAACCTTATATTTAGTGGTGAGAAATTCAAACCTTTTCTAGTAAGATCAGAAACAAGGCAACAATATTCTCTCTCATCACTTCATTCAACATCATACTGAAAGTCCCTGCTAACCTAATAAGAAAAGAAATTGAAATAAGGGATACAAATTGGAAAGGAGAACTAAAATTCCTTTTTTGTGAATAACATTATCATCCATGTAGGAAGTCTGAAAGAATCAAGAAATAAAACTCTTACAACTATTGAAAATTATATTAATGTAATAGTAAGTTTACAGGACATAAAATTAATATACAAAAGTCAATTGCTTTCCTATATATCAGCAATGAACACATGGAATTTTGAATACAAAGCACAATACTATTTACATCAGCAGCCACCAAAATGAAATACCTAAGTCTAACAAAACATGTATAAGATTCATGTGAGGAAAACTACAAAACTCTGATGAAAGAAATCAAAGAACTAAATACATGGAGGGGTATTCCACGTTCACAGATAGGAAGACTCAATATTGTCAAGATGTCAGTTCTTCCCGACCTGATTTATAGATTCAATGCAATCTCAATCAAAATTCCAGCAAGTTAGTATGCAGATATTGACAAACTGATTCCTAAATTTATATGCAAAGGCAAAAGACCCAGAATAGTTAATACAATATTGAAGGAGAAAGTTAGAAGGCTGATACTACATGAGGCTATTTACTACAAAGCTGCAGTAATCAAGACAGGTGTAGTATTGGTGAAAAAAACATAGACAAATAAATCAATGGAATAGAATGGAAAGCCCAGAAATAGACCCACAGTTATATAGTCAACCAATCTTTGATAAAGGAGCAAAGGCAATACAATGGAGAAAGGATAGTTTTTTTAAACAAATGGTGCTGGAACATTTGGGCATCCATATGCAAAAAAAGAATCTAGATACAAACTTTATACCCTTTACAAAAATTAACTCAAAATGCATCACTAACCTACATGTAACATGCAAAAGTACGAAACTTTTAGAAGATAACATAGGAGAAAATACAGATACCTTAGGTTTTGTGATGATTTTTTTAGATGTACTACCCAAGTTGTAATCCATGAAAGAAAGAACTGATAAGCTAGACCTCATTAAAATTAAAAATTTCTGTTCTGCGAAACACATTGTCAAAAGAATGAAGACCCAAACCACAGACTGGGAGAAAATATTTGCAAAAGACAAATCTGATAAAGGTCTGCTACCCAAAATATACCAGGAACCTCCCTCTTAACATTCAACAGTAAGAATACAATCTGCCTAAAAATGTGCCAAAAATCTTTAGAGATATGTCATCAAAGAAGACATACAGATGGCAAATAAGCACATGAAAAGGTGCTCCACATCATACATCATCAGGTAAATGCAAATTTAAGCAATAATGAGATGTCTCCATACTCTTATTATAATGGCCAAAATCCAGAACACTGATAACACCAAATGATGGTGAGGATATTGAATAATAGGAAAAAGTACTGGCCCAGGGCCAAGCAACCTGAGCACTGGCCTTGAGTTACTACTTAGCCTCACCTTTCCAAGTCCCACTTTCCCATATGAAGACAGAGGAAGTAGTTTAACTTTTCTGAGATACTACCAGGTTCTAAAGGTCCAGGAATCAATGCTGCTAAAATAAAAACTTGTGGAATGTTGCAGAAGGGCAAACTTAGCAGAGGTTTTGTAGTTAGAGCCTACAGAGAACTTGAGTCTCTTATGGGTGGGTAGAGGATCATCAAGCAGTAGGAGAAACAAGTTCCTCACTTTGCAGTTAAGTCCAAAGCCCCACACTGATCTTGACTGTTTACAATAAGTTAAAGGAAGGTATTTGTGTAGTGCTCAGTGAATATTAGTCTCCTGCCCCCTCCATAGGGTAATGCTCACTTCCACACATAAGACCTCTCAGCCAGATGAGACAGAAGCACTTCTGATTTACAAATACAAGCACAGGCCTACATCAAAACTTCCACTAAGATGACTTACTAAAAAAATTTTTTAAATACATTTACATAGCATAATTTTACAAAGACTATCGTAGATTCCAGTCACCAAATTAAAACTAAAAATATAAAAAATATAAAATTCTTTTTGAAATTACTTTTGATTTGAGAATGTTCTCTTTTATAGGCTCATGCAGTAAAATAGTAGCTTAATTAAAGATTAGTTTAATGCAAATATTTGGCATCCTATTGGAAAGGCCATAAGGATATTGTCAAATCAGTTAAATTTCTGTACAGGCAGTAAGGGCAGCCATCTGCTGTGGTTGACAAAGAAATTAACATATTTCAAGATGCAGACATATATTAGTCTCCCCTTACTAATCTCTAAGCAGGCATGTTTGACTATAGACAATTTGGGTGTAATATCTGGCCTTTAAACTAATATCCAAAGTCTTTAAATAGGCATTAGATATCATATTATAAAGGTTTTATTTATTTGCTATGTGAAGCACAACAATTTCTTAGCTTAATACTTTGTACCTCCTTGAGAAAATCTATCTGGAAATCATTAGCATGAGTTCAATTCAGCAAACCAGGATCTTACCCTTGCTATAAACAAGTCATTGAACTTTATGTTTTGATGCTACAGTAAAAGGGGCCTTTAAGGAGCTTCATTTTAGTGAGGGATATGGAAACATAAATATTTGCCCATAAAAGGCAAAATTCTCTCATAGACATCTGAATCAAGGGTCCCCAGAGTCTTCTTATTGATATAGGCAGAGATTGGCAAAGGCTTCCTTTCAGATGGCAGTTGAGGTGGATTTTTAAGGAAAAGTATAAAAAACAAATACAAGGCAGGCTGCAGTGGCTCACGCCTGTAGTCGTAGCACTCTGGGAGGCCGAGGAGAGTAGACTGCTCAAGATCAGAAGTCGGAGACCAGCCTGACGAAGAGCGAGACCTCATCTCTTAAAAAAAAAAAAAAAAAAAGGAAGAAAAAGAAAAAAAATACAGAGAACAGTCTGAACAAGAGGCATAAGAATGTAAGAAAATGTGCATTTTCAGCAAAGAGAAAGTGGTTCTGTTTGTAGATACATTTTATAAGATGAAGATCAAAAAGTTGTGTGGGAACAGTGGTGTTTTTTGCTTAGCTTTGACTCCCCTACTTTCTATTAGAAGCACCCCAATTTTCCTTTAGAAATACTATACCTGCCTTCTTCTCCACTCATGTGCCTTGAAGGAGTTGATTGTGCAATGCCATAAATGCTTTGCAAATGAGCTTAGATTTTCAGTTATGTCTTTTAAATATTTTACTTAGAGAATCATAAAAATTTATAATAAAATGTCAAACATATGCAGAAATTAAAAACAAACAAAACAGTGCAAAATCTCAATGAGTCCCCATACCCAAGATTTTACCAGACATTATTCCTCTATCTCTTGCCAAAGTATTTCAGAGTAAATGGATAACTTGTGTTTTTACTTCTTTATATTTCAGTACATATCTCTAAAAAGTATGGACTTTTTTCATAAACAAAATACCATTATCACACCAAATGATTCCTTGGTATCAATAAATAACTACTCCATTTTCAAATTTCCCTGATTATCTCTAAATTGTCTTTTTAAGCTGGATTATTTATAACATGTTCTTAAAAAGGTCTACACATAACATGTGACTTTTATGTGTTTTAAATTTTCCCTTTATCTCTATTTCCTGTAAATGAAAATTATCCAATGTCTGCTTGTTCTATATTTACTAGTGGTAAGGCTAAGATTGATTCTTCCACTGTAACATTTCCTAACCACCTACTATCCACTGGTTTCATTCATTGTTGATCTTTGCCTGAATTGCCTATTTCATTAGGGTTCATCCCAAAGTGGTGATTTTCTAATTTGATCATACTCTTTATATTTAGAATTTATCATTAAAGAAAAATTTCCCTATGTAGCAAGTAAACTATTTATTTGGCTATCATAAATACAGTTATTATGGGCAATTTCCTAATAGTTGACAATTTTCAGGGTACTGCTTCTCTTTTAAAAAAATAACTTTTAAGGCCAGGCCCAATGTCTCACACCTGTAATCCTAGCACTCTGGGAGGCCATAGTGGGTAGATAGCTTGAGCTCAGGAGTTCAAGACCAGCCTGAGCAAGATGAGACCCCATCTCTACTAAAGAATAGAAAAGCTAGCCAGGAGTTATGGTGAGCACCTGTAGTCTCAGCTACTCAGGAGGCTGAGGCAAGAGGATTGCTTGAGCCCCAGAGTTTGAGGTTGCTGTAAGCTATGATTACACCAGGGCACTCTCCCTAGCGTGACAAAGTGAAACGCTAGAAAAGCTAGTTTTTGGCCTTCCTGCCTCTCCACAGCAGGTGGAGACTGGAATAGCAATTAAGCCAGCCAATCCACATTCACCACAGCAAACTTATCATGTGTTCATTCAAGATGTCGGTAAAAATAATAAACAGGCCAGAACCAGGTGTTGGACCACTAGAAAATGCCCTCCAGATGGATATCATTACTAATATTCACATAACTTTCCCAGCCTCATGGCTATAATCGGCAGAGCTGAGACTTAAAACTCAGGTTTGATATCAATTACCAGAATATAATGCCATTAATTCTCTTTAGTTATTTAAGCAGCTTAGAATCTACCTACTCCTTTTTCCAAAGACTACTCAAATACGGTACTAAAATCAGGGTATTCTTTGTAGGATCCTCTCCTGATTTACCAAACTCAATGAGAAAGAGATGCAGTTTGCCATTCCTGGGGGGATCCGTGATGGTTTAGCGATCTCCATGCTAATTTAACATTTCCTACTCCTACTAAAATCCTCTAGCAGCTATGCAGGTTAGAATCTGGATTTGTGTTGAGTGAACTCACTCAAAAAAAGTATGAATTAAATCCAAAAGAAATTTATTTCTCTGTCACGCAAAACACGTCCAGAGGTAAGCAGTCAGGACTGGTAGGGCAGCTTACTTCCTGAAGTCACCAGGGCCTCTGACTCCTTGCCTCCTGTTACTGTACTGTGCTCCACATGTGGCTTTGCCTTCAAGTCCAAGAGAGCTGTGTGAGCTAGCTATCACATACTCATTGCAGCCAGCGGGGAGGAAGGTCAGGGACACTTCAAAGAAGTAGCACATAACCTTTTTGATTACCATATATACTCGAGTATAAGCCGACCCCCTTAATTTCACCCTAAAACTGGGAAAACTTAGTGACTCGAGTATAAGCCGAGGTGGAAAATGCAGCAGCCACTGGTAAATTTCAAAAATAAAAATATATACCCAAAACAATTACAATAATTGAGGAATCAGTAGGT
>CAUYPK010074205.1:0-15063 GCA_963574355.1 Loris lydekkerianus
GGAAAATGCCAGGAAGGCTATGTTGAATATTGGGATGAAAATGTGTCAAATGGTTTATGAAGCTAGTATATGATGCCCCATGATCATATCAATGTACACAGCTATGATTTAATAAAAATAAATAAATAAATAAAAATAAAATAAAACAAACAAACAAAATATCTATGCATAGGAAGTATATGCTCAGTCTTTTCTCTTATCTAGAATTTTCAAATTGTACAAAAACTCCCATCTTCATTATGTAGCCTCTCTGGATTGATCCAAGAACTTTTTATTTTCTCCATGCGATCTTCATAGACAAACTTCCCACAGATTGCATTCTTCTCTCTAACTTCACCTCCCAAAACCATTTGGTCTTGGAAAATAATTATATAAAATATTAAATTTTCCTTTAATGTTTAATTTAGTATGTCCTTTGTGTGTGCTAATATATTTCTATATACCATTATTCATCTATTGACAATTAGAGAAGTTTTCAAAAATTATGTGCAAGTAAAGAAAGAGGTGTACCATAAACTTATGTAGCAAATTAATAAACAGAACTGTCCACTATTTTTATTGTAGTCCACTATTTTTATTGTAGTCCTTGAGAACAGAGATGTCAAATTATTTTTTAGCATAATTCTATGGACAGTTGTGCCTGAAATAATTGCTATGCTTGATTACTAGTGATATGTTTATGTCATCTTCTAAACATTGCCCCGATTCTAAATTAACTTCATTAAACATTTACTCTGTCACACATTCTTTTTGATATCACTGTCTTGCTAAATTCATTCTAACAAATCAAATTTTATTATAGAAATAAACTGAAAGTAACCAAGTGGTGAATGTAAGAGAGAAAGGGATGTAAAGTGTTGCTGTCTCATGTGCCCTTTATTCTACCTGTGACCAATATTTGCTTGGTTAATTGAACATTGATTGTAACAGAGCAATATTTTTTAAAGTTAATGCATTAAACATTTTTTAAAGTAAATATATAAATGCACTTTAATTTATGGAACTTTTGATGTAGGCTGAGGCCTTTTTATTGGCTATGCAGTCAAATCTAATGCCCTAAATATGTGGTCCAAAATTCCTGGCCCACAGACTGATATCTTCTAGTGACCTGTGAGAAACAGTGTTATACAGCTTCACCAACCAAGCTCTGACCCCTGCCCCATCCCATCTTTTTCTCCCTACCCCTTGACTGTGGAAAAAATTGTCTCCCATGAAACGAGTCCTTGGTATCAAAAATGTTGAAAACTGCTGAAGAGGCCCTTCAGAGTCCCTGGAGAGGGCCTTCTTCTTCCTTGATTCCTGGTGGGTGACTTCCCATCATGTTCTTACATGGTGGAAGGGGCTAGGTAGCTCAGTGTGGATTCTTAATATTGGCATTAATCCCATTGCAGAGGCTCTAATTTCATGATCTAATCACCTTATAAGGCATCACTTGTAATACCACCATCTTGGGGATTAGCATTTCAACATATATATTTTGAGGGACACAAACATTAAAGCCATAGCAAGCAGGCTCTGAAACAAATACAGTTAACTTATGGAAAGCATACAACTCAGTTGCTGGAGGGAACTGTGCTTTGTTATGTGAGGGTGCACTAGTAGTTGAAAGTGTACCACAGTCATTATCTAATGTCTTGGAAGGAGGAAGTATAAGAGTAAATTAATGAGAAGTTCAGTGAGTTTACCCACAGGTAGTACATCCAAAATTGAAAATAAAATGTGGGGAGGAGGTAGATGGAAAGAAGAAACTTCTTTGGAAAATGAAAAAAAGTGAGAGTATATGTATGTGGGTGTGTGTGTGTGTATATATATATATATATATATATATATATATATATATATGCACAAACATTCATTACTTTATATTTCTAGAAGTATCCAATCAAATGCAATCCCAAAATATCTGCTCTCAGACATGCTATGCTCAGAAGAAACTCTTCCCTAAGAAATAATGTCCCTGATGAATTCATTTTCTAATTTGAACTTGAATTAATTACCTCAAGCAATTTCTCAAATGTCCCTAAAATATCTTTTGGCAAAGATGTTATTGAATTTGTACTGTGTAAGTAGAGCTAAAAATAGAAAATTGACAGCTTAACTTTCCCCCTTGTTTTTTTTTTCCCTTTAATTTGTCTTTCAAAAGCCAGAAATAGGAATAATGAAACCAACAAAACTTGATTCTACAAAATGTAAAATATGTTGAATGAAATCTTTCAAAAGCTTTCTTTTGGGGTGAGAGTTATACTTTCATTTTTTGCATCTTACATCATAATGCTTTGGGAATTCTTATCAGAATTAAAGGCTTCTGAAATTTTCTCATCATTAAAATACACCTTTAAAATGCTCCATTAGTCAACTTATCATACAGTATACTAAAAATATACCAATAGAAATTATATTCAATGAGATGTTCTCTTGCTCAGAGTCTCTATTTTTAGCAAGCAGGTGACTGTTTTGAAATTAAAGGTTGATTCTATTACATAAAATGTTCATGCTTTAAAATATTCAGTTCTTTTAAAATGTCATCAATCTTTCCAGAACATGCAACCCCAGAGGCATCCTCCCCACTAACAGAAATTGTGAAAGGTCAAATTTTTTTGAGGGGCCACAAAGTAGGATCATACACATCAGGAACTGAAACTTATTTTTACCTTAGTTACATACTAGTATGCTACTTATTCTAAAATGACCAAAATAGAAATAGCAATGTCCAGTTTTCTTTGGCTAAAACCAGTTAGCTGTCGCTCGCTCTCTCTCTTTTTCATCTTGTTACTATGTCCACAAAAGAGGTTTTAAAAGAACAATCATTTATTTATTTAGTTAGTTAGTTAGTTAGTTTTCCAGGGAGTATAATTTGCCTTTGCAATGTCATTAGAAGTGGTTAAAGAATATAGCATTGAATTTGTGAATTAGGAAGACAAGGTCCAGCACTAGACTTAAAAAGTTTTCATTTTCATTTACCTTCAATTCACTCTGAACCCCACAGGGTTTTGAAAGATGCTGCTATCAGCCCATTCCTAAATAACTGATTTGTAAGCCTGTATCTTGGATAGTGCATTTATTCTAATTAAAATACCTTTGTGTAAATTTTTTTTTAATTGAATGCCACCTTTTCCAAGTGAAATACAATTTCTGTTCTATTGTCAGTGTTATCACCAAAGCTGCACAAGTCTTGAAATAGTAATATGGCTTAAATCACTTGTAGTGTGCCAATAAGAGCATTAAGGTTGTATTTCTATGGGCCAAGAAAACCTGATGGCTATTTTCAGGTGTGTGTGTATGTTTGTGTACATATATGTGTGTACAAACATTTTTCCTTTGTGGTAGGTATATGATGATTCACTTTTAAATCACATTCAAACCCTCAGATAGAATCCTGAAATGTTGTTTTAAAGCTACTGTCTTATAATAAATATTTCTTTGAGATATGTATATGTGTGTGTGCTCATACAAATTATTATAGAAATGAAGTTTATAGGATAGATTTATTACATACATGCTCTGCAGTGTTACTGGTAATTTTAGCCTCTGCCTTATTTTGGGGTGCCTTGGATTTCAAACATTTTGCTCTTATTTGACTGTGGGAGGTAATTGGTAGGTTTGATTATTGTAACAGTCACGACTAACTGAGAAATGCAAAACTGTACTTGTTTTTCAAATATGTTAACCAGATTTTTATTTTACATTTATATCAGCTCTGTCTCTCAGTAATCAAATGCTTATGCATAATTTGGAATAAAAAATGAGGGATTAATATCTCAAAATACTTAATGCTTTATTATTTTTCTTTTTTTTATTAAATCATAGCTGTGTACATTAATGCAATCACAGGGTACCATGTGCTGGCTTTATATACATTTCATCACACTGGTTAACATAGCCTTCATGGCATTTTCTTAGTTATTATGTTAAGACATTTATATTCTACATTTACTAAGTGTAAGATGCACCATAGGTGTGGTCCCACCAATTACCCTCCCTCCACCCATCCTCCCTACCCTCCTCACCCTTTCCTCTTTTCTCTTTCCCCAAATTCTTAGGCTATAATTGGGTTATAGCTTTCATAAGACTATAAATTAGTTTCATAGGAGGGCTGAGTACTTTGGATACTTTTTCTTCCATTCTTGAGATACTTTGCCAAGAATAATATGTTTCAGCTCCATCCATGTAAACGTGAAAGAGGTAAAGTCTTCATCTTTCTTTAAGGCTGCATAATATTCCATGGTGTACATATACTACAATTTATTAATCCATTCGTGGGTCGATGGGCACTTGGGCTTCTTATACCTAGTAGAAGAATTGTAGGATCAAATAACAGATCTATTTATAGATCTCTAAGTGTTCTCCAAACATCTTTTCAAAAGGAACATATTAGTTTGCATTCCCACCAGCAGTGTGGAAGTGTTCCCTTTTGTCCACATCCACACCAACATCTCTTGTCTTGGGATTTTGTGATATGGGCTAATCTTCCTGGAGTTAGATGATATCTCAAAGTAGCTTTGATTTGCATTTCTCTGATGATTAAGGATGATGAGCATCTTTTCATATGTCATTTTTATTTTATCTTTATATCAGCTCTGCCTCTCAGTAATCAAATGCTTATGCATAACTTGGAATAAAAAATGAGAGATTAACATCTCAAAATATTTAATAGTTTAAAAGAACTTTAATTGCTAAATACTAATTTATAAAATTTTTTAGTGTGAAACATGCCTACATACAGAAAATACTTAATATATGCAGTGTAATTGAAAAGAGCACATATGACTTATTGTCATCTGAGTCAATAAATAACCTTAACTTAATGTAGATATGCAATAAATATCCCTTCTATATCTCAAAGTGTGCGCATCACTAAAATATGTTAACAGTTTTTATATTGCAGAAAATTTGTATGATTTTATTGGAATTATACTATGAGTGTCTTAAGTTTACTGCTAGTTTTTAAATTAACATAATGCTTGTAAGATTCATTACATGCATGTCACTATGAAAGTTTTGAGACAGACTGTGTTATGGTCCATTATTTCACTTCCAAAGAACAAAGTCTACAGTGTACTTTTTGTTTCACCCATCCAGGTTTCAACCTGCTTGGCTTATTGGTGTTGCTGAAAGGGCTTCATTTGTTTTTGTCTGCACAAATTTTACCTTTGTTGATAGTGTTATTATCTCAAAACATTTTTAGTGACCCATGTACTATCCTACTGAGCTATCATCCATTTATTTCATTGTGGCATGGTATTCCATTGTATGCGTATACCTAGTCCATTCTACCTTGCATGGACACTCAAGTTGTTTTTCAGTTTACAACTTTTAGGCACAAATTTTATTTTAGACATAAACATTCTCGTGCATGTATCTGATGCCTATATGTATTAGATCAAGGGTGTCCAAACATTTGGCTTCTCGGGGCCACATTGGAAGAAGAAGTGTTGTTTTGGGCTGCACACTAAATACACAAACACTAACAAAAGCTGATGAGCAAAGAAAAAAGAAACTAAAATTGTCCTTGCATAATTTCTGTGATGTCTGGTACCATAGATAACCAAAAATGACCTCACATAATAATCCTAATTATGCAGCAGCTCATTCAGTTTTTGAAAATTATTGAGAAACCCTGAAGTGGTAACAAATGTGTAAAATATACTTTATCTAATTAATAAAATAATCTTTTAAAAATATTTTTATTATGAAAGTGAAAGTGAGCAACATAAAAGTAATATGATACTGACATTGTATTTGAGAAACTAATTCACCAATATCTGGTTTGAAGGAAGGGTTTGAAATTCTCAGTCCTCAGGTTCTCATCAGGTATTTTGGTTCTAATTTTACTCTTCATGTGGTTCATTGAGGAAAATAGTTGCTTGCAAAGGTAGGTGCTGCTAAAAGTGAAGACATGAATAAGGCATAATTGTGAAGCATATTCATCTCTAGGAAAATAGAACAAAAGTTCAGGAAAGAGAATGATTAAATTTTTACTTACATTGAATTTCAGATTGCATCTTTATCCATTTCATTTAAAAATTGGCAGGTAACATATTTTTGTCAACTGATAATGAAGTCACATAAGCACCAAAATATGATAATTTTCCTGGAAGTCTTATAATCCGTTTTCAGAGTATTGTATCAAATGTTTCACAGGACTGTGTTTAGTCAATGTCTCAAAATGAATAAAATTGTTTGCCTTAATTTGAGTTTGCCATAATTTTGATTTCATTGGAACACTGTCATAGTTAGAATTATTGTGTCAATAAGTTGATTTTTAACCTTGAAGACACATGTTTAACTCATTTAAAAGAGTGGTTAAATCCACCAAAAATGCTAAATTTGTAATTCAGTTTATTGTCACATTCTGGCAAAAGTTTAGTTTTTGATGTCATAAATGGCTGGATTACATTTTGAAAATCATAAAATCTTTTCAACATTTGGCCTCAACCATTTTGCCTCCAAGTAAATGGTGTCACCATAGTCAGCATCAATACTTCCAAGTATTTTCTGGAACTGGTGATGATTGAATTGCTTGGACTTTGTGGTATTCACAGACTTGATGACAATTTGCATAACATTACCCCTTTTTAAAGGTTTTGCATATAAATTTACCTAATGTGTTATGCAACTTCATCACACATGAGTTTTAGGCAGAAATTACATCATCTTCTGTTAATTCCATAAGTCCCTCTCTTTTACCTACCATTGCCAGGGCACCATTAATAACATGCTAAATACGTTAACAGTGGACAAAGAAAATAATTTTAACATTTTACTGCTTTGTATAAATATTTTTATTTAGTTGTGTCTTTTAATGGTACTAAGGAAGCCATTTCTTCAGTGATGTTATATTCATCATCAATATATGTAATAAATATGGCAAGTTGAGCTGTATTTGTAGTATCAATGCTGTCAATCATTGCCAAAACATAAACTTTTATATTAGTAGATTTACTGTCCAAACTTCTTTCAATAGATTTTCCAATATTTCGGTTAATCTGGCTAGAGTCTGGTAAGACAATCTAATTTTAGAAATACTCTCTTTCTTTTTCAGGGCAAATTATTATTATTATTATTTTTATTAATCATAGCTATGTACATTGGTATGATCATGGGGCATCATACACTAGTTTCACAGACTGGTTGACACCTTTATATCACACTGGTTAACATAGCCTATATCTGCCATGTTTTCCATGCATTGTCTGGTAAAGTTGCCCTTAGTAAATAGTCTGGGGGTGTTTTCTATTAAATATGCTACCACATAACTAGCTTTTACAACGTAATCCATCCCAGTCATAACTTTTTTTTTTTTGCAGTTTTTGGCCAGGTCTGGGTTTGAACCCACAACCTCCGGCATATGGGGCCAGACACTGTACTCCTTTGAGCCACAGGTGCCGCCCTCAGTTGTAACATTTTTTAAAAAGTTTTTTGAGAAGACAGTTTTTTTGGTTCCACTATTTTGTGATTATGACACAATTCTTAATACACACTGAATTTGACAGCACAATTTTGCACATAATGCCTTTTTAAATTATAGTCATTGAAAACATGCACAAGTTCCCAATAAATTAAGCAGAGTGCCTTACTATTTACCTTATCTCCCTTCATCCATAATTTTTCTATTGGGAAATTCTGTTTTCTTTTAAGACATCGTAGAAGCCATGTTGGGGTTAAAAAATAATAATACATAAATAGAAAGCAAGGTTTGCGCCCTTCCATATCTTGGCTGCCAATCCAGAGTGAGATGGAAGGCTCATTATAAAGCATGGCAGGCAATGTGTGAGGCAACATTAATAATCAAATGAGAATGCTTACCTGAATTTTAAATAACATTAAGCACCTCATGCTGCAATGGTAGGTTAAAAATTATTAGTAATCCCTGTCTTGCCACGTCACCAAGAGCACATATGATGTCTGATGGTATCAGACTGTCCACCCTTGGGAGATAACACACTGGAAGCCATGCATCACTGTGAAACAGAAGTTGTGCATGTGTAGAAATAGCGAGAGCATATATATGTTTATTTTACATGACATTGCAACACGAGGTTGTCATCTACAAAGTCCATGCTCAAGAACTGTGCAATCGAGTTCCACTAAAGAGTCACAAAACATTATCTTATAGTATTTTAAGCAAGTTTATGATTTTTTTTTTGGGCCACATTCATAGCCATCCTGGTGGGTCATGGGCTGCACAGCCCAGTTACATTATCCAAGTCCTATACTTAGAGTTGGAATTTGGGGTCATAGGGTGTGTATCTTCGGTTTTAGTAGATAATGCTAAATCACCTTTCAAAGTGGCTGTAGCAATTTATCCTCCTACCAACAATATGTTAAAGTTCATTTTGTTTTCCAGGATGCAGAACAATATCATTATTTTAACTTTGGTAAATATAATAGATATTTAGTGATTTAATTTGAATTTTACTATATAAGAATTCAAATATTCAATAGATATTTAGTGATATAATTTAAATTTTAATTCCCTGATTTATTAACAATGCAAGAGGCCTCTTCCTGTGTTTATTACCACTTTGGATTTTCATGTTTGTATAGTGCCCACTCAATTTTTTTTGCAATTATTATATTGACTTATCTTTTTTAAAACTGATTTGTAAATTAAAAAGTTATTTTATATACAAGGTCTTTGTTGCATTCATGTTCTGAAATTATTTCCTTCTACTGTGTGCCTCTTTAATTGAACTATTTATGGTATATTTTATTAAATGTAAGTTATTTTAATGCAGGCCTTTCCTTTTGCCTCTTTCTTTATTGTATTTGTTTTTGAGTCCTATTTAAGAAGTTACCCAGTGGTTCTAAATATATCAACTTTTATTTTCTTCTAAAAACATTGTAATTACTGCCTTTATCATTTTATTTTATAACACTACAGGATTTATATTTGTGTGGGGAGTGAATTATGGGTATACATTCATATTTTTCCAAATGAATATCTAGTCTTCCCACCTTAAGTCAATGAAATAAATATATTTTCTTTTGGTTTCACAATTAAAGTTCAAAGATATATACATTAATTGGTCTTTTCTGGGTTATTTGTTCTGTTCCATTGGTTCGTCACTAACAATGTGTTACATTGTCTTAATTATCATAGGTTTTTAATACATTTTGGTATGTTGTAGAACAAGTCCATTTACTTATTTTTCTGCTTTTAAATTGTCTTTGCAGTTAGCCAGTCATTGAATTTCAATACAAATTTTATAATCAGGTTTTTAAAGTTTTTCAAAGTGGAAATATAATTGTGATCACTCTGGCTCTATAGATAAATTTGGAGAAAATAACATCTTTACAAAATTGAGTCTTCCTGATGAGCATTGTTGCTCTCCCTTTGTTTAGACCATTGACTTCTCTCCTTAGGTGCCCTACACATTTGTAGCAACCTATGTAACAGAATATGTAGCAGCTTATGTAACAACATATTTAGTGATCTATGTGGCAACCTATGTAGCAACCTATGCAGCAAGATATGTAAGAACCGGGACAGCAGGCTTGCAGAGACAAATTGGCAGTTTTTTGAAACTTACCATCTCTAGACATTAAGGAACAGACCTTGGCAGTTAAATATTGATCAACTTTGGAATTCCAGTGTTGGGGTCGGGCTCGGGGTAGGGGAGCTTGTTCTCAATAAATAGCAGCTGCAGAGATTTCTGGGACCTTTTCCCTGACATGCATAGGGAGGCCCACCTCCTGCAAGCTTTGAGTTTACAATCCATTGTCCAGCCTGCTTCCTTGGTGACAGCACCGACACACATTTTTTTGTTAGGTTTTATTCTTAAGGTTGTCACTTTTTACACTATTATAAATTGTATACTTTTATAATTAATTTTCCTATTAGTTTTTGTTTTATATAAATATAATTAATTTTCTCTATTTTTTTTTTCTATTATAAACTTGCTAAAGTCACTTGGTATTTCTAAGAATTCATCTGTAGACTTCTTGGATATTCTAAATACACATATGTGGTCAAAGAGAGTTTTACTTTGTACTTTGGATTTTCCAATGCTTATAGTTTTTCCTGTAATTTTCTCATCCAATTCAGATATTTAGGGACTCAAAAGCAAGGGTGAATAGAATAGTAAATTCTATTACTGTTACTAGAGCAGTAATAGTAAAATTCCTTACTTTACACCATATTTCAAAAGAAAAGTTTTAAAATTACATCATTAAGGATATTTATTTTACTCAACCTAAGATCCTATATTCATATATAGCGTGCATATTGAGAAAGACTCCTTCTATTTGAATAAATACAAATTCTCCAAATACCCACCATTTGCATATAAAATACCTTATTTATTATTTGTACATTTGCAGGAAAAAAATTAGACTTCTCAAGATATTTACAAACAAAAAGGATTTCCTTCTTCATGAGCCAAGATGGATTTTGGTGTGTCCTTGCTTTCCTTAAATTAGTTGTATTTCAAATAAACTCTTGCATTGAACTACATTTAAAAAATTCATAAATTGGTTAAGTTATAACAGGCGTTTTTTGTATATATTGAGCAGACCATTTTTTTCTTTAACCTTCTTCAGTGCTGCACTGACTCATTGCCTAATGTTAATCTAAACGTATGAGGTTATTAAACAGTTAAGCTCATTCACTTGGTACCATGTGCTTATTGACAGCACTGTATAAACAACTTGTTAAGGGTTAATAATCTTGGCATTCAGTATTCAGTATTCATGTTGATATGTGGCAGTGTCTTGATGAATGGTGTTTATTATTGTCATTGTGTGTTTTTGTGTGCCTTCGCAAGAATGTCAAAACTTGAATTACAACAAGAAAAGAAAACATTGAATTTCTTGTTAAACTTTTGAAGTGGGAGTTAAACCAGAGACAGGTTAGTCCAAGTTTATGGACATAATTCCATGAAGAAAATGGCAGTGTAAAAATGGATGAAATATTTTTTGAGAAAAGAGAAAACATCACTGATGAAGACAGTTTAGGGAAGCAAGAAATGAGCAAAACTGATGAAAACATTGCAATAATTCATCAAATTATGCATCAAAATCATTGGCTAACTGTGAGAAACGTAGCAGAACAAGTAAACATCAATAGAGAAACAGGAAAATCTTAAGTGAAAATTGTGACTTGAGAAAGATGTGTGCAAAAATGGTCCTGAAGGAGATCACCAAGGAACAAAAGCAAAGGAGAATTGAAATTTGCCACATTTTGGAGAGTCAAGATGATGTTTTGGTCCATATTATCACTAGTGATGAAAGACGGGTATACCAATATGACCCTGAAAGAAAGTATGAAAGTGCATAACATTACCAGAAAAATTCCATCTGTCCAAATCAAGAATTGGTGTAAGCCCAATTTGATTATAATATAATAGATTTTTCTTTTTTATATTTTAATAATTTGAAATTGTTAAGATTTTGTTTTATAATTTCCAAATCTGCTTGTTAGGTGTATTAGTATATTAGTATCAATGTTATGCTAGCCTCATTGAATACCTTTTACAGTGTTATTTTATTTTCTCTGGAATAAACTGTGAAAAGTTGGAATTACTTTATATTTTAATCTTTGGCACAACACATCATTAAAGTCATCTGTGTCTGGAGTTTTTATGGTAAAAAAAAGATTAATGATACAATTTCATAATGTTTAAAAGATTAAGTTTTTATCTTTGTTCTTTGAAAGAGTTTGGGTAAATAATATTTTAATAATAACGTTTGTATTTTTTACTTAAATTTTCTTTTCCTTTGCTTACTTTTTTATTTTTTTTATTTTTTTAATTAAAAATTGAACAGAGTACCATACTCATATTTTATGTCTGCAAAAATTATATTGATGCTACCTTTTTTACTTAATTTTTATAAATCATAAATGTATACATTTATGGGGCACAACATGATGATTTGTTATACAATGTGGAAAATTTAAATCAAGCTAATTAACATAACCATGACCTCACTTAATTATTTTTGCAGAAAGATATTCGTAATATACTCTTGGTTTTATGAAATGTACCCTTGCATTATGTACATTAGGTGCGATATCTCCACATACCCTCCCTCGTCTCCCCTCTCACTCCTTTCCCCTCTTTCTTTCTGCACTGTCTTTGTGTTTTATCATTTGTATGGATGTGTGTTTATATATTTGTTTCACAATAACATTGAGTACATTGATTTTTGTTTCCATCCTTGAGATATTTTACTAAGAAGAATATGTTCCAGCTCTATTCAGGTAAAAATAAAAGATGTCTCTCTCTTTTTAAGGCTGCATGGCATTCCATGGTATACGTATGCCACACTTTGTTTATCCATTCATGGTTTGATGGGCATTTAGGCTTCTTCCATGTCTTGGCTATTGTAAACTGGGTTGCGAGAAATATTCTGGTGCAAATGTATTTCTTGCAAAATAATTTTTGTTCATCTGGGTAGATACCTAGTAATGATATTGCAGGATCAAACAGTAGGTCAACTTTTAGTTCCTTGAGACTTCTCCATACTTCTTTCCAAAAAGGCTGTATTAGTTTGCAATTCGACCAGCAGTGATGTTACCTTTTTTAAAAGAAACATTGACATTAAAGCTATCAAAACTAAAAAAATTCTTTAGGATTTTTCAAGTTAAATCTCATAGAATATAATTTGTAGCATTTTTACAAAAGTTCAGTTCAGTTCTATTTTGTATTTAAAAAAGTTATTTCTTATCTGATTCATTATTTAGAAGTACTAAGTAATTTCTATATATGGGGATTTCATAGTTAAATCTGTTAATTATGTCTAGCATACTGCTTTTTATATGCTTTTTAATTTTCCCCACTATAATTTTGGATATGTCTATTCATTTTTTCAATTATGACAGTTTTGGTCTATATACTTTTACAATATTGAAAAAAATATATATATATACATTTAGAATTTTCCCCCAGTAGATTTCATATTTTGTTTTTATGAGGTAACTTTTATCTATTAAAGTATATTTTATTTGATGTTAGTATAGCTATAGCAATTATCTTTTTCATAGTATATTTTGCATGAAGTATCTTTATGCTTTTTGTTTCAAATGTGTTGGTTTTATATGTCTTAGATATTTCTCTTACAAACACCACACTTTTGGATTTTTTAACATAAGATATGTATAATTCAATCATTAATATTTTGAATTTAAAGGTATCAGCTTACTTTTAATGTAATTATAGTAAACATAGAAAAGGCACACATCACATAGGAAGGTACATATTTTTACAAATTGAAAATCCCTACCTAATCAGAAATAAGATCAAGGAGTGGAAATATAAAAAATACCAAAACGCTCCTCCATCCTCCTTATAATACCTTCTCTTAGGAAAATAACTATCCTATTTTCTACAACCAGAGATAAAGTTGCACGATTTTTGCACATTTTGTAAATGAATTCAAATTACATGTATTACTTAGTATTTAGCTTTACAGACTTGAAATTTTAGGGGAGACATCCCTATTAGGAATAGTTGTTAATTATTGCCATTCTTGGTATAATACACTAATATATGATATACAAAAAAATATTTATCCATTGCACAATTGATGGACATTTGGTTGGTTTTTAGTTTGGCTCTACTATGAATAGTGCTGCTATGGACATTCTAGTATGCATATTTTAGTAAACAGATGCATACATCTCATTTGGCTATATATCCATGAGTGGAATTGCTGGGTTAAAGGCTAAGTAAAATTTTATACACTAACCATAATGTTTCCAAATAAGTTTGTACAAATTAACAACCACCAATTTATAATTGTTTCAGTTGCTAAATATTCTTTCGACAAGTTGAACATTTACTGTTTACTGTCTCTTTTCATTTTAGCTATTTTTTTTTCTTTTCTTTTCTTTTTTTTTTTTTTTTTTTTTGAGAGAGAGTCTCACTTTATCACCCTTGGTAGAGTGCCATGGCGTCACAGCTCTCAGCAATCTCCAGCTCCTGGGCTTAAGCGATTGTCTTGCCTCAGCCTCCTGAGTAGCTGGGACTACAGGCACCCAGCAGAACACCCGCTATTTTTTGTTGTTGTTGTTGCTGCAGTTTGGCTCAGGCCAGGTTTGAACCCACCACCCTCTGTATATGGAGCTGGCACCCTACCCACTGAGCTACAGACACAGCTCATTTTAACTATTCTTATAGGTATTTGTGACAGCATATTGTAGAGTTAATTTTTTTTTCTTCAGATTTAATAAGCTCGAGTATTCTTTCATAGGTTTACTGCATATTTACATATACTTTCTTGTGAAGTGTTTACACACATCTTTTGCCTATTTTTCTTTTTTTTTTTATTAAATCATAGCTGCATACATTGATATGATCATGGGGCATCATACACTAGCTTCACAGACCGTTTGACACATTTTCATCACAATAGTTAACATAGCCTTCCTGGCATTTTCCCAGTTACCATGCCAAGACATTTACATTCCACATTTACTAAGTTTTGCATATACCCTTGTAAGATGCCCCGAAGGGGTAATCCCACCAGTACTCCTCCCCCCACCCCCCTCCCCCCTCCCTCCTCTCCCTTTCCCCCTTTCCTCTATTCTTAGCTTGTAACTGGGTTATAGCTTTCATGTGAAAGCCATAAATTAGTTTCAGAGTAGGACTGAGTACATTGGGTACTTTTTCTTCCATTCTTGAGATACTTTAGTAAGAAGAATATGTTCCAGCTCCATCAATGTAAGCATGAAAGAGGTAAAGTCTCCATCTTTCTTTAAGGCTGTATAATATTCCATGGTGTACATATACCACAATTTATTGATCCATTTGTGGATCGATGGGCACTTGGGCTTTTTCCATGACTTAGCAATTATGAATAGGGCTGCGATAAACATTATAGTACAAATATCTTTGTTAAGATGTGATTTTTGGTCTTCTGGGTATATGCCCAGCAGAGGAATTACCGGATTGAATAACAGATCTATTTTTAGATCTCTAAGTGTTCTCCATATATCTTTCCAAAAAGAATTTATTAACTTGCATTCCCACCAGCAGTGCAGAAGTGTTTCCTTTTCTCCACATCCACACCAACATCTCTGGTCTTGAGATTTTGTGATATAGGCTAGTCTCACTGGAGTTA
>CAUYPK010074206.1:0-12708 GCA_963574355.1 Loris lydekkerianus
ACCCAAGCCATTACCGTCCCTGACAAACCCTTTACTCACGGGGCCTGTGTTTCAGTCCCACGTCTGATCCATGGTGGTTGCCATCTGAGAAGATGCCCGGCCTCATCTGATTGCCCAGGGAAACAGGAGTAGTGGCTACGAGATATCTGGGAGTGGGCCTTGTTATTGCTAAAGACGGCTGCTGCTCTGCACCTCGGGGCACAGCTGCTCCTTCGTGATTCTCTCTTAGTCGACCGTCATCTCCTCACTCTTGTGCTGTAGAATCAGCACTGTCCAGCTGCAGTCTAGGTCCTGTGTACACCTCACGAGCAGTCACCCCTATATCTGGACTCCTTGGGGGGGGGGGGGCAGTCCTCCAGACCTCAGAGTGAGAGTAGATGGGGTGCTGGGAGCTCAGAGTTACAGGTTGTAACACCAAGCTCGTTGAAGGCAAATGAGTAAATAGACAGATACAAAGACTACCAGACTCATGAGCCCATAGATACAGAAACAGACGAAGACACAGACATACAGACAACACCCATGACAACAGCAACTTAAAAACAACTGCAATAAAAATAGTGATAGTTGTAAAATAATTAAAAAATAAAAAAAGATAAGAAAGTGGTGTTTGTAGAAAAGTTAAAAGAAAAGAAAGGAGAAATTAAAATTAGAAAAAATAGAAATAAAAAATATATATCTATTTAAAAGTAATAATAAAAAATTAACAAAAGCTCCTCCAAATAAATGGTGATGAAAAAACACAGCAAAAGAACAAAAACAGACAAACAAAACAAACAAACAACAATAACAACAACAACAACAACAAAAAAAACATAAAAAGAAAGGCACCATCTACAAAAAAATTGTTCTTATATATAGGATGATGTAAGCTTCAGCTTTGGTAGGAATATAATCACACTGCAATATACTTTCCAGACACCAGGTGGTGCTGTGTGCGGTTCCCAGGCTTATACCTGATTCACAGTTTATACTGTTACCATGGTAACCGCCTTCCATGGCCGATCGCCATTTTCGAGTTTCTTTAAAAGTTTGTCACTTAAGTAATGTGTAACCTCAGCTATTTTTCTCCAGACAGCACTCGGACTGATCTTCCCACTCAGTGCAGGAGTCCACACTTCTCAAATCTTCCCACTCTGCTCCCAGGTTCTCCTGCAAGCTGGTGACTACAATTGGCTGTGGGGGGGGTGGTGCTGCTGGGTCCCCACGGCTGGCTCGGTAGGAGTCGGTCCACGCTGATGGCGCCTGCGGGATCTGATTTGCGCGGCTGAAGGGCTTGGGGACCTCACTCTGAGTTTTATAGTTCAGAGTTTCCCTTTTTTTTTTTTTTTTGATCGGGACCAGCCCGTTTGTAGCGCAGCCTGAACCGCCAACCCCCTCCAATTTTCTTCAGCAAGAATGTTGTGGTCTTACTCAATCCCTGCTGGTCTGGGGGAGGGCACCCCCCCTTGGGTAGTTCAAAATGTCTGTTTCCTGGGTGGGCTCCCTTCCTTTCGATTGTCCAACAGGTTTCCCGGTGTTCCGTGGTTTTGAGTTGCTCTCCTTTTGGATGCCTCTCTCAGTTCGGGAATAAATATTTGTTAATTGGGTTTTGTCAGCATTTGCAAGCTGCTGCCCTCCGTAAGGGAGGGGCCTGCTGGCCGGGATGGCCAGGCAGGGAAGAATCTCTACAACAGAGTCTGTGGTTTTAAATGACCCCTCAGATATAGCAGTCTGCCACTTCGCTGAGCGTCTCCATCTGTCCATCCACAGCAATAATCCACACTTGGGGGAAGGTTCAGATCCCCTTTCCTCTCTCCTAATGGCTCGGGAGAGGTGGGCTACACGTCCATCCTATCCACCATCATCAGCATATATTTTTTAATTGACATACACAATTCATAATCTTTACAGTAAAGGATAATTTAGAAACATTCCAGAATGGTCAATCCTAGATGAAAGGAAGGAATATATTACTTTTAGAATGTATTCAGAGTTATTGATCAAAACCTACTAATTAGTTGTGTAAGATATGAATGTATGTTCTTTATATTATTTTCTATATTTTATATCATACATAATGTGGAACACACATTAGAGTAAAAATTTGGGAGCAATTTCAATCTTTATAGCATGGCAAGCAATTTTTCAAAGAAAAGTAGATTCTCTAGCAAACCACATGATTATAATCCTGAGAGATACTTGTGGTGACAGGGTCACAGTATTATGTACTGAATTATGCTTGTGCTCTGCAGAACTCTAAGTAAGTCAAAACAGTCTGTAAAAGCAAGATACAGTGGGCCTTGGGTGCAACCTTGAATGTATTCTCAAGGGCCTTGCCCATTAGCCTGATTACATCAAGACCTGTAGTAATTTCTAGCTCCTGCCCATTAGCCTGATTACATCAAGACCTGTAGTAATTTCTAGCTCCTGCATGAAAACTGCATTTAATGGTCCTGAACTCTACTAGTGATTTCATTCATTTCTAGGTCCTGAACACTACTAGTGATTTCATTCTACTTCAGAAAGTGAATATCCTCATATGGGGACTCTGTAGTCCTAATTACTAAACCTAGTATATTTACCAGGAGCATAGTTTTGCATCTGGGAGAGTGACTTGCTGCTCCTCTGGGCACATCAAATGGATGTACGATAAACAAGGTCATTGAGGCACCAGGGGACAAGGTGATGGGATGTCCACTGGGAGGAGAAATCCAGCCATCTGTCCCTGATACACAGTCATTGCTGGTCAGACCCAGTCCTTCCAAGATGCCTCAGTGTCTCAGGGAAGCCACCTGCCTGTACTGAGGATTCTGTACACTCAGCCTTAGGAACCACAGGGAGGTATAAAGACTTTTTCCATGTTTCTGTTCCCATGCTATGCTTCCTTACAGAGGCTTCACTTTATTTAGATTTATTTTTCTAATATATTTTCGGTTATGACTCCTCTCTTTTGTTCTTTCTTTTCTTTGCTATATGTACTTTTCACTTTCGTAGTCATTTATTTATTTATTTTTGAGACAGAGTTTCACTATGTTGCCCTTGGTAGAGTGCAGTAACATTACAGCTCACAGCAACCTCAAACTCTAGGGCTTAAGTGATTCTCTTGCCTCAGCTTCCTGAGTATTTGGGAATATAGGCACCCACCCAGATCGACAGGCTATTTTTTTGTTGCATTCGTCATTGTTGTTTAACAGGCCCAGACTGGGTTCGAACCGGGCAACCCTGATATTTGTGACCAGTGCCCTAACCATTGAGAAACAGGCACTGAGTCTCTTTGTCCTTTTGTTTCTTTATATTTCAGTATTTCTTGTAGTAGCTTCCCCAATCTGTCATTGTCTTTCATTAATTGAGTTTTATTTTGAAACCGTATCACACTTTCTTCATTGTATTTTGAACTTTTGGGTTATTTATTAAGACGTACTTGAATTCCATTCAATTCCATGGATACAAGTAGATCTCCCATTCGCTATGATTTCTCTATTCTCAGTACCTGACCTGGTGTTTATTTACATTGGAAACAACTCTAATTTCATCTTATTACTCTCTTTTCTACTCTCCTATCATTCTTAATTTCTTTTCCTAGCGTCATTGAATTTTATACAAACTATATTTCAAATCAGTATATGCTGCTTTTTTATTGAAAAATGCTCCCATCACATTTATATTACCTTATACCATCATTTACAATTAGAGGTTTTACACATTTTTTTTTTTTAATAAACTAACTCCTAGCTTCACTATATTTTATGCCATTAAATGATATCATTCTCTAAATTGTGTTTTATAATTTATATACTTTATACTGCAAAGTAGAAATCCAAATGATTTTGATACTGACTTTGCTCTCAGTAACCTTGAAAATCTCTCTTAATAGTTCAAATAATTTAGTCAAGTCTATTTTTTCCTTAAGATTTAGATAAACTGTTAATGATTTTTAAATACCATTACTACTTTCCAATTAATATAAATTTTACTGTTTCTCATTATAATAAAACTCCAAAAACATGAAGAATAGCACTGGTGGGAGCAGATATATTTTTACTCATATCCAATCTCAAAGAAAAACCTTTCAATATTTAACCATTAAAATGATACACAGTACTGTTGACATTGCAAATATTTTCGTGATAGTGAGATTTATCCTTTTTACTGCTTGCTGCATAATTATAATTTTAACCACTGATAATGTTGGGTTTTATCACATAATTTTATCTGTTAAGATGTTTGTAGATTTTCTACTTTAATGTGCTTCTGTGATTAATTAAACAAAGTTTATAATGTTAAACTTACCTAGCGTTTTTTTGAATGATTCTTTCGAGTTTCTTGAATCTTTTTACAGAGTACAGAATTTGTGTTTACAATTATTTTGTATTGGTTGTTTTCCACTTGCTTCATGAAATACTTAGTCTTGTCATCAGACTTTTCATATAATCCATATTAAGTTTTGCTGTCAGGCTAACCTGATTATGTGGTTAATGAACTGCTCTTTTTCCTGTCCATACAGTGTGGTTTACACATACATTTTATCTCTGGTGTATTCTGCAAACTTCATGCTTGAAGCATTCTTCAGAATTTTTTGGTGGAATAATTTGCTCACTGTTTAATTTCATCATGGGGAGTATTGCATACTTATGATTTTATGCAATTTTTGGCAAATTAAGTCTTCTAGGGATTTTCTCATATCTCTCTCACAACCTTCCAAATTTATTGGCATAGTTAATCACAATGTTATGTTTGAAAAAATATTTGCAGCTCTCAATTTCTCTCTCTTTAACATTTTAATCCTGATATTGGTGCCATATTCTTCTTTACAATGAAGTGACTTTTGACTCTGTTTCTCCTATCTATTTTGGGGTTGTTTTCTATTATTCTGCTTTACTGTATTAATTCCTTTTTTTTTTTTTTTTGAGACAGAGTCTCATTGTCTCACTCCATTACCCCAGGCTAGAGTGCTGTGGTGTCAGCCTACCTCACAGCAACTACAAACTCCTGGGCTCCAGGGATCCCCTTGCCTCAGCCTCCTGAGTAGCTGGTATTACAGGCTTCCACCACCACACCAAGCTAACTTTTTCTATTTTTAGTAGAAATGGGGTCTTGCTCTTGCTTTAACTTGTCTTGAACTCTTGAGCTCAGGTAATCCATCCTCGGGCCCCGAGAGTGCTAGAATTACAGGCATGAGCCACCATGCCAGGCCCTTTTTTTTTCTTTCTTTATTTTCTTTTTCAGGATTCACTTTGCTATAACTTTTCTAGTGTTTCTTTAAGATTCTTATTTAGTCTTCACGTTAATGTCTGTTGGACATTCCATAATTCATTTTCCTAATAGAATTGTTTTCATGATGTTGTTATTAAAAAGTGCTTTAGTATTGAAAATATGGACAAATCATATTTTGTTCTTGTTTAATTACTAATTATTTGATTCATAATTCATTATTGTTACATTTAGGTAAATTGTTCTGTTAAATTTAACTCTTGAACTTTATTGATACATCAACGTTTGCTGTAGGGCTATAGTTACTACTGGTTTCATGTGTGCCTGAGAACGAAAAATGGGTATTTTTTAGTGACTGTTTATGTTGTTTTTATAGCAGTTATGTCAACACTATGAACTGAATTGCTCACATTTTTTTTATCCCAACTGACATTTTTTTCTGCCAATTCTATTAATTACTAAAAGAGAACTGTCTCACAACTCTGGTATATTTTCCTAGGTCTTCATATAACTCTATGCTTTTACATTATCTATGTATTTGTACACATAAATTTAAAGCTTTTCTTCTGATTGAAATGGCTTTGTTTATATCCAGTAATTCTGTTCACTTAAAATTTGTTTAGTTTGATGTTAATTAAACATTCACCAGCTTTCTGTTGATTAGTTTGTTCAGAGCTGCCACCTTCCCTTTTTTTTTTTTTGAGACAGAGTCTCACTCTGTTGCCCAGGCTAGAGTGTTGTGGCATCAGCCTACCTCACTGCAACCTCAAACTCCTGGGTTCAGGTGATCCTCCTACCTCAGCTTCCAGATTAGCTAGGACCACAGGCGCTTGCCATGACACCCAGCTAATTTTTTCTAGTTTAAGTAAAGACAAGGTCTCACTCTTGCTCAGAGTTGGTCTAAAACTCTTGAGCTCAAAGAGTCCTCCTGCCTCGGCCTCCAGAACTCTAGGATTACAAGCATGAGCCACCAGCTCCCCCACCCCAACCAACTTTCCATTTTTTAATTTGAATCTTTCTGTATCTTTTTCTTTGGACATGTATCTTACAAAATACATGTAGGATGGGTGGCACCCACAACTCAGAGGGTAGGGCGCTGGCCACCTGAGGTAGGTGGGGTCAAACCTGGCCTGGGCCAGCAAAACAACAATGACAACTGTAACCATAAAATAGCCAGGCTTTGTAGCAGGCCTCTGTGTTCCAAGATACTTGGGATGCTGAGATAAAAGAATTGCTTAAGCCGAAGAGTTTGAGGTTGCTGTGAGCTGTGATGCCACAGCACTCTATCAAGAGTGACATAGTGAGACTCTGTCTCAAAAATAAATAAATAAATAAAAATTAAAAATAAAATACATATAGAGATCTTGACGTCCAGAATCTCAGGTATTCATGTGGCCACTCCAGCTTTCTTTTGATTAGATGTGCACAGTATTTCTTTCACATACTATTACTTTTAACCCATGTGTGTCTTTGTATTTAGAACGTGAGTCTATAGGACAACACATACTTGTGTTGTGGTACTTTTTGGTCTTACATTCTCTGTCTTTTGCTTAGTGTGTTAGACCATTTCTTTCTACATGGTTTTCCAGATTTATTGATAAATAAAAGAGCTGTATTTTTAAGATGTACAACATGATTTGATATTCTTGTACATTTGTAAATCATTTTAAATGATTACCACCGTCAAGTTAATTAACATATTCATCACCTCACATAATACATTTTTGTGCGTGTGGTGAAAGCACTTAAAATCTACCTTGTTAGCTAATTTCAAGCATACTGTACACTAATATTAACTTATTTATTAACTTTTAGCACCATTTATTACTGTAGATATCCAGAACATTTCACCTCATAACTGAAAGTTTGTATTATTTGACTGACATCTCCCCATTACTTTCACATCTTAGGCCAGGGCAACAACCATCCTACACCCTTTTTTTTCTGAGTTTGACATTTTTAGATGCCACATATATGTGAGATCATAGAGTATTTGCCTTTGTATATCTGGCTTATTTTATTTAAGGTAATATCGTCCAGGTTCTCGAATGCTATCACAAATGCAGGATTTTGTGCTTTTATATAGCCAAATAATATTCCATTGTGTATATGTGATGCAATATATGTGTATAATCACATCACATTTTCCACATCCATTTGACCATTGATGGGTACTTTAGTTGTTTCCACAATTTGGCTGCTACAAATAAGTCTGCAATGAACATGGAAATGCAGACATCTCTTTGAAAAACTGACTTTTGTCCTGTCTATATTCCCAGATTTGGGATTGTCAGAATATGTGGTAGTTCTAGTTTAATTTTTTGAGGAAAATCACACGATTTTGCACAAGGGCCATCCTAATTTATTCACAACTGTGTACAAGAGTTCCCTTTTATTTCTATCCTTACCCATGCTTGTTATCATTAGTCTTTTTAATAATAAAAATCCAGGCTGGTCACAGTGGCTAATGCCTGTAATCCTAGTACTCAGAGAGGCTGAGGAGGGAGTACCCCTTAAGCTTAGGACTTTGAGACCAGTATGAGCAAGAGTGAGACCCTGCTACTAAAAATAGAAATAGAAATTTTCTATGAAAAATAGACAAATTACCTAGGCATTGTGTAGGGCATCAATGGTTCCACCTACTTAGAATGTTGAAGCAAGAGGATCACTTGAGCCCAAGAGTTTGAGGTTGCTGTGAGTTAGGCTGAGGCCACTGCACTCCAGTCTGGCCTATAGAGTAAGACTCTGTCTCAAAAAAAAAAAAACAAAAACAAAAAAACATATATATATATATATAGTTTATCATGATTATTATTATTGTATGTATATACACATATATGTAGAAAGAGAGAAACATAGGTTTAGTGATAAAATGCAATGTGATACTCTGAAGAAAAATGAACTTAAAAATTCACATTTGTCTTTCATGCAGATCAGCATGGCCTACGGAGTGATAACTGTGATGTTGGGTATTAGCATCTTAATTCCACCTGCTGGATAACACCTACTTCTATATTCTAAGGTTCTCAAGAGTCCCTGGAAGTCAGTTTGTGAAAATGCCACATCTGGGCCTGAAATACAGAGAAACTGGACTTTTTTTTGTAGTTTTTGGCCAGGCTGGGTTTGAATCCACCACCTCCAGCATATAGGGTCAGCGCCCTACTCCTTTGAGCCATAGGTGCTGCCCAAGAAACTGAACATTTCAACACTCTTCTTTCATACCAAATTGTCAACTGTTATATGTTTCCACAAACTCTATTATTTGTAATTTCACAATATAATTTTTCAATGAGGACTTGCTTGCCTAATAATCACTAGAACATGCATTATGTGAGAGGCGGAGGCAAGATGGCCAACTGGAGCCAGATTTCCACATAGGTTCCCATCCAGAAGGACAGTTAAAGGACAGAAGTTTAGTAAGTAAGCTGATGGTTTGGAGCTGAACCAAGAGAGAAGGTTGAAGAATGCATATCAACCCTACTGAGGCGAGCTGCAACCCCAAAGAAACAAACAATAACTGAGACTTCAACCTAGAATTACTGATTCAATAGGATTGGACAGAGACCAGCAAAAAACAAGTCAAATCCACATAGCCCCAGCACACCAAGCAGGTCCCCAGTGTCTCAGGCTATAACACTGTATGGGTTCTTTGCAAAGCTCTATGGGAGAAGGTACAGACACCAGTCCCAGCTCTTGGGCAAAGGGCTGGTTTATCCCTACTCCAGGAGCCCACAACCCAACTTCACCTTATGTGCTTATCTTGGCAAATGGTGTAAAATAATCATGGAATAAGCTGAAAAACTTCACAACATGAATAATCAGAGTAGATCAACTCCCCAAAGGAATGACATGATGTACACACCGGAAGATCCCATTCATAAACAAATGGCTGAGATATCAGAAATCGAATTCAGAATTTGGATTGCAAATGACATTAATAGATTGGAGGTAAAGTTGGAATTAGAAATTCAAGGAGCATTTCAAAAGTTGTCTCAAGAATTCAATAAATTCAAAGGTTTTGACACTTTGAGACAAGAATTTTCAGCCCTCAAAGATCTGAGAAATACAGTAGAATCCCTCAGTAACAGAATGGAGCAGGCAGAAGAAAGGATTTCTGACATTGAAGACAAATATTTTGAACACTCCTAAGCAGTCAAAGTGGAAGAGAAGTGGAGACCAAAAATGGATCATTCTCTCAGAGAGCTCTGGGATAATCTGAAAAAAGCTAATATTCACCTTATAGGAATTCCTGCATTGAAAGGCCCAGATGCTCCACTTCGTGAGATAATGAAGGAGAACTTCCCAGACATGCCAAGAGATTCTGAAATTCAGATAGCAGACAGTTTCAGAACCCCAGCATGACTCAACCTGAATAAGGCATCTCCCAGACACATTATAATCAACCTTGCCAAAGTTAATATGAAGGAGAAAGTTCTGAAAGCAGCCAGATGTAAGGAAACTATAACCTACAAAGGGAAGAATATTAGAATGACTGCAGATCTCTCTGCTGAAAACTTTTAAGCTAGAAGAGAGTGGTCATCAACTTTGAATCTTCTAAAACAAAATAACTTTCAACCCAGGATCTGGTATGCAGCTTAACTGATTTTCATTTATGATGGAGAAATAAAATGCTTTCATGACATTCACATGTTGAAGAAATTTGCCATAACTAAACCAGCTGTCCTTGATATTCTCAGACTTATCCTGCACAATGAACAGGGCAATCCTCTACCACCAAAGTAAACTCACTCAAAATTTTTTGATCAAATTCGAACTTCCACAGTGGCAAAAGTATTAAAAATGTCCACTAGACTTTTGAAAAACTCGATACCCAGAATTCTACCAGGCTCATCAATATTCTCAATTAATGTGAATGGTTTAAAATGTCCTCTAAAGAGGCACAGGTTGGCTGACTGGATACAAAAACTCAGGCCAGATATCTGCTGCAGACAAGAATCTTATTTTACCTTAGGAGATAAATATAGACTCAGGGTGAAGGGATGGTCATGTACATTTCAAGAAAATGGAAATCAGAAAAAAAGCAGGTGCTGCAATTTTATTCACAGATACAATAGGCTTTAAACCAACAAAAGTAAGGAAAGATAAGGATAGTTACTTCATATTTGTTAAGGATAGAACTCAACATGAGATTTCAATTATTAACATTTATGTACCCAACCAGAATGCACCTCACTTTATAAGAGAGACTCTAACAGACTTGAGCAACTTGATTTCCTCCAGCTCCATAATAGTCAGAGATCTTATCACTCCTTTGGCCATGTTGGATAGATCCTCCTATAAGAAGCTGAGCAAAGAAATTTTAGATTTAAACTTAACCATTCAACAATTGGATTTAACAGACATCTACAGAACATTTCATCCCAACAAAACTGAATACACATTCTTCTCATCAGCCCATGGAACAACCTCCAAAATTGATCACATCTTAGGTCACAAGTCCAACCTCAGCAAATTTAAAAGAATAGAAATTATTCCTTGCATCTTCTTGGAGCATCATGGAATAAATTTGAACTCAGTAACAATGGGAATCTGTATACTCTCATACAAAAACTTGGAAACTAAATAATCTTATGCTGGATGATAGCTGGGTCATAGAAAAGATTAAGAAGAAAATTACCAAATTTTTGGAACAAAATGATAATGAAGACATGAATTATCAGAGCCTCTGGGATACCAGAAAGGCAGACCTAAGAAGAAAATCTATAGCACTGCAAGCCTTCTTCAGGAGAATGGAAAGAGAGCAAGTTAACAACTTAATGGGGCATCTCAAGCAACTGGAAAAGAAAGAACATTCCAACCCAAATGCAGCAAAAGAAAAGAAATAACCAAAATTAGAGCAGAATTAAATGAAATTGAAAACAAAAGGATTATACAACAGATCAATAAATCAAAAAGGTTTTTTTTTTTTTTTTTTTTTATAAAGGTCAATAAAATAGATAAACCTTTCACTAACCTAACCAGGAAAAAAAGAGTAAAATCTCTAATATCATCAATCAGAAATGGTAAAGATGAAATAACAACAGACTCCTCAGAAATTCAAAAACTTCTTAATGAATATTATAAGAAACTCTATTCTCAGAAATATAAAAATCTGAAGGAAATTGACCAATACTTGGAAGCATGCCACCTCCCAAGACTTAGCCAGAATGAAGTGGAAATGTTGAACAGGCCTATATCAAGTCTGAAATAGCATCAAATATACAAAATCTCCCTAAAAAGAAAAGCCCAGGACCAGATGGTTTCACATAAGAAATCTACCAAACCTTTAAAGAGGAACTAGTACCTATATTACTTAACCTTTTCCAAAATATAGAAAAAGAAGGAATACTACCCAACACATTCTGTGAAACAAACATCACCTTGATCCCCCAAACAGAAAGAGATCCAACAAGAAAAGAAAATTATAGACCACTATTAGTAATGAGTATTGATGCAAAAATATTCAACAAGATTCTAGCAAAAAGAATCCAGCAACACATCAAACAAATTATACACCATGACCAAGTGGGTTTTATCCCAGGACCTCAAGGCTGATTCAATATACATAAATCTATAAATATAATTCATCACATAACAAATTAAAAACAAAGACCATATGATTCTCTCAATTGATGCAGAAAAAGCTTTTGATAATATCCAGTATCCCTTCATGATCAGAACACTTAAGAAAATTTGTATAGAAGGGTTATGTTTTATACTGATAGAGGCCATCTACAGCAAACCCACAGCCAATATCATATTGAATGGAGTAAAATTGAAATTATTTCCACTCAGAACAGGAAACAGGCAAGGTTGGCCATTGTCTACACTGCTTTACAACATTGTAATGGAAGTCTTAGCCATCAGAATGAGGCAAAAAAAGGTGATCAAGGGTATCCATAGATCAAACTTTCACTCTTTGCAGATGATATAATCGTATATCTGGAAAACACCAGGGATTCTACTACAAAACGCTTAGAAGTGATCAAGGAATACAGCAGTGTCTCAGGTTACAAAATTAACACTCATAAATCTGTACCCTTTATATATACCAAAAATATTCAAGCTGAAAAAATCATTAAGGACTCTATTTTTTTCACAATAGTGCCAAAGAAGGTGAAATATTTGGGAGTTTACCTAACAAAGGACATGAAAGATCTCTATAAAGAGAACGATGAAACTGTAAGAAAAGAAATAGATGAAGATTTTAACAAATGGAAAAACATACCATGCTCATGGCTGGGAAGAATCAACATTGTTAAAATGTCCATACTGCCCAAAGCAATATACACTGTTAATGCAATCCATATTAAAGCCCTACTCTCGTACTTTAAAGATCTCAAAAAAATAATATTTCATTTTATATAGAATCAGAAAAACCTCGAATAGCCAAGACATTACTCAGAAATAAAAACAAAGTAGGTAGAATCATGCTATGAGACCACAGATTATACTATAAATTGATAGTGATCAAAACTACCTGGTACTGGCACAAAAACAGAGAGGTTGATGTAT
>CAUYPK010074208.1:0-26751 GCA_963574355.1 Loris lydekkerianus
ACGGTGACTGGGAAAATGCCAGGAAGGCTATGTTGAATATTGGGATGAAAATGTGTCAAATGGTTTATGAAGCTAGTATATGATGCCCCATGATCATATCAATGTACACAGCTATGATTTAATAAATTAAAAAAAAAAAAAATAAAAAAAAAAAATAAATAAATAAATAAAATTCCCGAGCAATGGAGAACGGCAGTTTTGCAGCAGACAACTAGGAAATTGAAGGTAAGTATCAGGGAGGGTGATCAGGATCCCCACAGTCGGCGGCTGAGGGTCTTGCCACGCTTAGTATGATTGCTCAGGTCGTCCAAATGCGTGGCCCAGTATCGGGCCTTCGTAGGACAAGCGTGTCCTTGTCCTACAAAGGGACATGTGTAAGGGCCACGGATGGGTCCGCCGGCCAACCAGCGCGGCACCCTACCCTCGACGGGCCTGTCCTACTGGGGAAGCGACCGTGGGAACACGGGTGGAGCCCGCGCTTGGTGAAGCGCGTCCCCAACAGCCCCAGGCGAGGGCCAGGCCGGGCACCCGGAGGTGCCGCCACGTGCCCGGCCAGCCAGGCCTCACCTGGAATCCCAGGCGCTCCTTGCCCGGCTGGGGGCTCTTCAGCGACGACCTCTCCCCAGCGGCGGCCGGCTCCCCTCCGTCGCTGCCGTCCTGGGGCCTCCCCGCCGGCGGAGGCTGCTCTGGGCTCCTGGGCGCGGGCGGCGGAGCGGGCTCGCCTCCCCCGGCCCCGGAGGGCTGCTCCCGGCTCGCCCGGCCCGCGGCCTGCGCCTCCTCGTCGTCCTCGGCCTGCGGCCGTCCGGGCGCTCTCCCCGCCGAGGCCTCTCCCTCCTCCGGACCTTGCAGCCTCGCGGGGGGCGGCCCGCCTTCTCCCTCCGTCGCCCCGGGCCTCTGCTCGCCCGCCGCAGCCTCGGCCCCTTCCAGGAAGGCGGCGGGGCGGCGGGAGGCCACCGGCGAGTACACGGCGACGGTGCGCGGGAAGCGCGCGGGCCGCGGGGCGCCCTTCGGGGGGCTGCCCTGCTCCCGGCCGCGGTGGCTCGGCTGCTGGGACGCCGCGCCCCCGGCTCCGGGGCCCGCCGGGGGACCCGGGTCGCGGGCCCTGCGCGGCAGCGTGCGCCACCCCAGGGAGCACTGCACCGAGGCGTCGCTGTGCGGGTTCACCTGCACCGCCGCGTCGCAGCTGGCGGCCAGGGAGAAGCGCGGGCCGACGCCCGGGCTCACCTGCGACAGGAGGGCTATGAACTGCGCTCGCTGGTAGCTGTCGAAGAACTTGGCGGCCGTCTGCTGACCACAGCCCGAGAAGGACGGCGACGCCGCCCCCGCCACGGAGGAGGACGAGGCGGGAGGGCAGCCCCGGCTCGCTGCGCCAGCTCCTTTGACCTTGGCCGTGGCGGCAGGCGAGTAGGAGTACCTGAACGAGCAGGGGGAGCACGCGGAGTAACTGTCCAGCACCTCGTCCCCTAGGGCAGCCATGGGCGCAGCTCCGACAGCTCCCTCCCGCGCAGCTGCCTAAATAGCCACGCGGCCGGGTGGAGACGGGCCCGGCCCTCGCGGGACCCCCGCCCCACTGCGCTCGCGGCCCTTCCAGACACCGCCTAGTGTCCCCGCCGAGGGCCAGTCCCCGGTGGTCACTACGGAAATCCTCCACACGGAGATGGGCGCGATTACCCTTAGATGGTCTGGAAAGAAGGCTTTCTTTACGATGGAAATACTGCTTTGTCAATGAGCCGAGCTGCCCGGGTGGAGGAGGATTTCAACCCGAGAGAATTACCATCTTGATTAGCTGAGCCAGGTGATCCTCATACCCTGACTGTTGCAGGTGTCTCTGGCTTGTCAGAGAAAATGTCACGGTTGGAGAACTGTTTGGGGCCCACAGACTATCATTTCAGATTATAACTTTTCGCAGAGCTGCTCACAGAGGTCTACCCGCTGAGCTCCACCAGTAAGTGACAGGCGCAGGCCCAGGGCATCCGTACCTGGGCTAATTGTTTTCTTCTCCCGGGTATGTCCCTCCCACCTGGGACCTGGCTACCGTAGGCTGGCTTATTTTGGGATGGATAGCTTTTCTACAAAATTTCCTCACCTAAACCATCCCTCCAGAAGATAAATTGATTTGGGAAGAGTTTACCTAAAGTCAGAAGGTCAATCCCCTTGTCCATTAGGCACTGGTCGTCCATTACCAATAGGCAGATATCAGATCAGGTAATCAAATACATTAATTTTCTCTGGTTTGATAGTGGTTTGGCAATAAAACACTTACATGTTTCATTGTTTAATTGACCCATTTTGGAACTTTTCTGAATACAGCTCAAAATTAAACATTGTCAGGTATTTATAAGTTGAATAAGCACAACTTTTTTTTTTTTTTAACAATTACATTAAACCCAATTATGCTTTTGCAAAGATAGTTTGTTTTTACTCATAAGATAATGCACCAAAATTCTACATTTCCAAGACCCTGTTTTCTAACAGTTTCTATGTTTAAAGCTGGCATAGAAATTGGTAACTGTAAAAACCAAAAAGCACTTTTAACTAGTTCAGGCTGCACTTGAGCTGTCCCAGGTGCAAATGATATTACAACATTGATTTGTAATGGGAAGGTCATAATTGTTACACGTACAGTAACTTGAACCAGTTGTTATTTTTTACGTAAACCATATGTACTACCACAGACCATAAATGTGAAGTAATATCTCAGCAAGATAGAAGCTCCTATGTGTGTCTCTCCATGTTCAGAGAGAAGTCTGGGTGGTTTCCATCATTATTAAATTATCTGCTTTCACTGTGCCATAGGAAGTGTCTGCCATCTCCTCTTCCTTTAGTTTCTTATAAGAAATATCTGCATCTTCATCTTCATCAAGAGGATCTTGCTTGTGCAACATTTCATTTCCATACATTTTGTATATTAAAACAAAAATCCCTGCTTCTGCAGACTGGAAAAGGGCATAAAGCAAGGGGAACATGTACATGCTTCCTATGAGTTGTGGCGGAAAGGCCAGTTTGAGAATGGCCGTACAGAGCTGCACATTCTGACTACCTGTTTCCAGACAAACAGTCCTCTTGCAGTTGGGCGGCAGATGGAAGAGAGTAGCAAGGCCGTAGCCTGACGCGTAGCCTGCCAAAGGCATGAAAATTGCTATCACATAAACAGCTGCAGGAATCCGTGCCAGCAGTTCAGGTCCTAACATAGTGCCGGTCATTATGAAAAGGACCACCAGAGTCAGTAGCAGAGACCACAGCGAAACCTAGTAATAGAAAATGGATAGATTAGCCATCAACAGGGAGGCAGCTGAAAAGGAATCCAGGCAAGAGCACCCCAAGCTTTTGGAAGAAGACACCCATCTAGTCTGATCCCTAACACAAAATGGAGATCTTTGGCAGAAGGTTTCTGAAGATGGGTAGGCCACTTCCTCCAGGAAGCATCCAGAACTGTGTCTATAATTGTGTGGAGCACTGTCCTATGTCCAGTGACAATGTGCTTTCTATCATCTCAAGCCATTGACCTGGATATTGGCCCTCAAGAATAGCTGAAAAACAGCTCTTCAGAAGTTTATAGGGGAAGGATACTCTCCTCCAAGCAGATTATCCCCAGACTTTCAGATCCAAGCATATAACTTTGTTTTGGTGCTTTGACTGTTCTGAGGATGCATTTAATTTGTGAATGTAACCCTTAAAAATGGGGCAGTTAGAACTGAGTCCAATACCTCAGGTATGGTCTGATGAACAGAGTGGACAGGTAGGTATTTGCTTTCCCTATACAGGGACCCAGGTTTTCCATAAGAAATTTGTTCTCATTTTACACATGAAATAAATAGCTATCAAAATTTATGAAACTTAGTGTGTGATCTTTTTCACTATCAACATATTTTGTATTGCAGAGGATTGAAACAATTGCCTACTCTTAGATTATGTAAGAGAAAAATAATCTTGCTTGTGCAATATTTCATTTTCATACATTTTATATATTAAAACAAAAATCCCTGCTTCTGGCAAAATGGAAAAGGGCATAAAGCAAGGGAAACATGGACATGCTTCTGATGAGTAATGGCAGAAAGGCCATTGTGAGAATGGCTGTACAGAGCTGCATAGTCTGACTACCTGTAAAGATGTGAAGAATTCTTTGAAATTTTGAAACTCCACCCTTTTTCATTTGTTCATAAGAAAACTCCCATAAGTTTCTAATGATGCTTAGGAATTATTAGGAGGATTTTAGATATACTACAAATGACTTCTGCATAAACTGTATCATCTTAATGTTCTAACTGGTGCATTTCATTCATTCAAGTAAAACAGACTTTAAATAGTAAGGTAGAAGCCTACAAATTCCCCTCCTTGTTTTCTTTCATATTGGTAACTAACTTTTTTTTTTTTTTGCAGTTTTTGGCCGTGGCTAAGTTTGAACCCACCACTGACATATGGGGCTGGCTCCCTACTCCTTTGAGCCGCAAGCACCACCAAACTAACTCATTTTTTTTTAATGGGGAGGGAGAATAGAGATTTTGTTTTAAATGGGGAAAGGAGAATAGAGTTTCAGAAAGAATAGCTTAAATGTTGCCTCTGGTTCCCCAGATGTCTGGGAGGAAACCCTTTTTATAAATCAAAACATTTACCATATTAAATTTCAACGCATGTCACACTTGAAAGTATTGACAAGAAATCTAAATTTGAAAATATTGGCTTCAAAGTCCCTTTGAACTGCTTTAAGTCATTTGTTGAGCACTAATATTGAATGATTGAATGCTCATTTTAAAGTGTTTGCAAAAGTATAATAATTGCATGAACTATATCTTAATAGTGTGCTAATTAAAGAATACAGATGGGTTCACCTTAAATTCAAAGGCAGCCAATCTTATTGACTTGTCTATATTTTTTTCCATTTTCAGTGAGTAAATAGCTCATTTGGTTGATTTTATTGTAGAATTCCTCAGGTTGTATAGTAAATGCCATCATACTAATAGTGATAGCTTAAAGAATATGATTAATAAGTTCTTAATGCATCTTAAGATTATCTTTGGATATATTATGTATAATAGGTTTACATGTGAATGTTTATTATGGAGCAGGTTTTCTTTTACGCAGGACTGGATATATGTATAGAAAAGAATCTTCTGTATTTCACATTAATAAAGGTTGGCTCCTCTGTTTAATCAGATTACTTTAGAAAATAAATTAAGTAAAATACAAAAGATCGTGGCTTCTTAAATCTACATAATTGAAACATAGGTGCAGCTCTTTTTCTCTTCATTTGTTTAAAGGAATTTGCCTATGCAAATCATTAGGCATTTGGTCAACTTCTTAAAATGGACATCCTGATCATTGCACACTGTTTTGAGTTTTCAAAGAAAGCTTAATTTATAAAGATTAAAGCAGTATTGAAAATATTGCATAAATAATAGAAATCCGTCATCCTGTCACTGGCTTTAGAAACCATATATAATATCACAATGGGGAGGGAAAAGGAAACACAAAAATTTAGTAACAGCGATATAAACTACATTATTTATCCAGGGCCCACTTTTATTTTCTGCTTTAAAGCACATATTTTGTGTATTCTATTGTATTGCTGTAATGCAGTGGTTCTCAACCTGTGGGTAGCACCCTTTTGTAACAATGAAAACACATCTGGCATTAGGAAGGTTGAGCACCAGGGCTGTAATGTAACACTTTGATTATTTTAGTCTTATTAGTGTCCAAATATGTTTTAAAATTTGAAGGAATCTACTACAAGGTTTTTCAGAATTAGAGTTCCACTTTTGAAAATATAGTAATGCATTTCTAAAATACTGCACCAATTCTATTAAAATAACTTTATTTAATTTGCTTTGATTTTTAGTATTGTATAGGTAGTGGAAGATATGTTGCTATTTAATTGCACTGTCATCTTTCCCCTCCCCCCACGACCAGTTTATTCACCATGAGGACTGATACTTCTCTTAAACTGGTTTTCTGTAATGGTGGATAAGACCTTTGTTGCATAAACTTTTTTTTTAAGCCCTTTTCTTCCTTTCCCCTCTTCCCAAACGTCCTAGCATTTCAGCTGTGGGGTGTCCAAGCTAACATGTAGAGGGAAGAAGACCTTACCTTCACAATGTAGTCAGCCACCCGGCTGTATTTGTAGCGAATAAAGACGCCCAGCCCAATAGGGATGAGGGTGCCGCAGAGCGTCAGGGTCACGGCCCCCAGGGGTAGTAACTGCACCAGGGGGGTATTGATCCAAGCCCGGCTGTAGATCCAGAGGCACAGGGGCATCAAGACCAGGGCCAGCAGTGTGGAGGAGACGGTCATGATAATGCTGCAGGAAAGGGAATTGGGGGGAGGGGGGGGAGAAGGGCGCTGAGCCAAGAGCCAACCAGGCTGCTTCCCACATGGGGGGGGGGAGACCCCTGGTCCCCCAGGCTGAAGTGTGGGGGTAACTGACTTCATCCAGGGGAGCGACAGGAGAGCAACACATCCAAGCCAGGGAACAGGAACCAGAGGCAGGAGAAAAATCAGAATCTCAGGACTGCTGCCCCAGGCTTTCTAAGGCCTGTTGAGTCCTGTGGCTTCTGATGAGGGCAAGGAGTGTTTTTTGTTTTCTTTTAATGCTCCTAGGCACCCTCAACGGTAGACACGATAAAGCCACTTTATCAAAGCTACTTGTTGGATTGAGCTCAGTCACACTGCACTATATGTGACATTACTTTCTTTACAGGGCCAACAGCCCCGTTTTGCTTTTACATTACCGGAGAGTCCTAATTCAGCCTTCCCCCTTCTCTTTGTCTCCACTGGCTGAAGATGTGGGTGGGTCCCCCCAAACACTCGGGGAGGATGGCAGAGCTGAGGGGCCGCGCTGGGGTGAGATCCCGGCCCTCACAGCAGCTCTGTCGCCTAGATCGGTCCCCCTAAAACGCGCTCACTCTCTCGGGTCTGCTAGCCTTCCAAAGCCCGGGGTGAGGGTGTGTGGGGGACAAATACTCCCTCTCCTCTTCCCTGCTCCAGGCCTTATGCCAACCACCTCTGCTCCCCTCTCCGTCGTCGGAACCCAGGGCTGTGAATCAGACTGGCTGGAATGAGAAACGCTAAACGGAGAGCCACCTCGCCTCATACCTGAGGTTCATGTCGCCGTCCACCAGCAGGGACATGAGATTGGAGAGATTTCCGCCGGGACAGCAGCCGCACAGGAGCACCGCCACGGCGGCCACCTCGTCCAGCTTGAAGGCGAGGGCCAGCAGGAAGGCCAGCAGCGGCAGGAAGCCGAACTGGCACAGCGCGGCCAGCAGCGCGCCCAGAGGCCGGCGGACGTGCGCCCCGAAGCGGTTCACGTCCACGGTGCAGCCCAGGCCCAGCATGGTGATGCACAGGGCGGCGCCCACGAACACGTTCAGCCCGTGGTTCAGCGGCGTGTCCCAGAACAGGGGCCCGGGGAGCGCCCAGGGCCGAGGGAACGCGGAGGGGCCCCGGGTCGCCGCGCCGCCCGCGTGCGCGAGGCTGCCGGCCGTCGGCTCCGGAGTCGGGGTCGGGCCGGGGCTGAAGCTGACGCTGGGACCCGGCCCGAGACTGAGCCCGGAGCCGGGGCCGGGGCTGGAGGCGGGAGCTAGGGGCCAGTCGGTGCCGGGCGATAGGCTGTAGTTGTCCGGCAGCAGAGCAGCGAGGAGCCAGGTGGTATTGTCCGTGCCGTCCATGGCGCTGCGGACCCGGGTGTCCCTCCGTCCTGGGGTCTCCGCGCCGCGGGCCGTCGGTCTGTCCGTCGGTCGGCGGCCGCCGGGAGGCTCTGGCTGCCGGGCCCCGGCTGCGCCCGCTGAGGTCCGCGGCGGCGTCGGGGCGGCGAGGCCTGTGGTCAGCTGTGCGGCCGCAGGCGGGCACTGGGGTCTGGCCACGCGCGGCCCCGGGCGGGCACTGGGCTCTGGCCACGCGCGGCCCCCGGCGAGGACTGGGCTCTGGCCACGCGCGGCCCCCGGCGAGGACTGGGCTCTGGCCACGCGCAGCCTCGGGCGGGCACTGGGCTCTGGCCACGCGCAGCCTGGAGCGGGCACTGGGCTCTGGCCACGCGCGGCCCCCCGGCGAGGACTGGGCTCTGGCCACGCGCGGCCCCCGGCGAGGACTGGGCTCTGGCCACGCGCAGCCTCGGGCGGGCCCTGGGCTCTGGCCACGCGCAGCCTGGAGCGGGCACTGGGCCCTGGCCACGCGCGGCCCCGGCGAGCCCCGCCGCCTGCAGGCCCCGCCCCGCCGCCCAGTCCCCTCCTCTGAGTCCCCAGAAGTGGCTCTGTCAGAGTGTAGCCAGGGGCGGGACAAAGACCTGACAAAGGGCTAGGGGGGAGACCGTGCCTGGATGCCTGGCTGGTTCCCCGGCGGGCTCTGCTCTTTGATAATGAAATCTGGAGCGCCAGACACGAAAGGGGGGCGGGGAGCTTATCTGTGCGCGCGCAGAGACGGTGCAAACCGCTCAGATGGTCTCCACCCCGGGCATCCAGAGGGCGGCTCGACTTAACTCGGGTGCTGCTCGGGCAGCATAACGCACTGTCTGGCTGAATTTGCCTGGAATTGTTCATGAGGGGTATGCGTCTTAGGGCAGACAGCCATCAGTACTAGCGGGTTGCCCAGCGATGGCGAAACCCGTTTTACAAACGCGAGATGGGAGAGGTCTCAGCCTGGTCAACCAAACCGACAAGGATTGGACTGAATCTGCGCCGTGCTGCGTCTCTGAGGACAGTGAAGAGCGCGGCTCTGAAAAACCTCCGTGAAAAATGTGTTTAGGAAGTTATGGGCAGGTGGGGAGAGGATCTTCCAGCCGCCGCACATTTATGAAGCGCTATATGAATAAAGTCCTGGCATTAAGATTAAGGATTGAAAAGAAATAAAGGGCAGCGATTTCTCGCTTCAGACATGTTTATCTCAAAACAAATGTAAGTCTGCGTTCTTAGGAACGGAGAGTCCACAACTCCAGGCAGCCCCTAGATGAACGCCGAAAGGGAGGAACTCTGCTCACCAGCCGACAGCACCTCGGAGGAGGCGCTCGCTCTGCAGGGATCGCAAAGTGACGGCTCGTTGAGTTGCGAAAGGGAAGGTAGGAGTTTCGAGGCCGAAATTAAGTGTCAGTCTTAGCCCAGGGTTACCCTCGTGTGGCACCAAGACAGAGCGAATTCGTCTTCCAGGAGCTTGTCCCTCCCCCCTTTCCAGGCACAGCGAATTCCGCTCTCCCAGCGTGGACTGAGCCCAGACGTTTGTTTTCCCTGCTCCCCAAATCTCATGAAAGGGCAGCAAGTATGAAAAATAAGACTAAATGCGCAGCATGCTACACTCTTTATCACAAACGCTTGTCTTCTCCATGGGATCCATGAGGGCAGGGCTTCTACAAGCAAGTAGGAAAGTAATGTACCCTCTACCCTTCCAAAACACTAGACCCCCAAACAATGAAGTAACATTTATAGAGCTGTGAAGGAAGGGGGCTGTGATGAAAAACATTTTAAGTTTTCATTTTGTCTTTTGTAGGTAAAAGAAAGATAATCAAGGCCCGGTGTGGCTTGTGCCTGTAATCCTAGCATTCTGGGGGGGCTGCGGCAGGTGGATGGCTTGAGTTAAAGAGTCCAAAACCAGCCTGAGCACCAGCGAGACCCCATCTCTACTAAAAATAGATAAATCAGCCAGGCATTGTGGCAGTGCCTGTAGAACCAGCTACTCTAGAGGCTGAGGCAAGAGAATCTCTTGAGCCCAAAAGTTTGACGTTGCTCTCAGCTATGATGAAGCCACTGCACTCAACCCAGTGTGACAGTGAGAATTTGTCTCAAAAGAAAGAAAAAGATATTCAGATATACAATGAACCACGCTATCCAAATGCTGAGTGTACCTGGGAGACATGCAGAACAGACTAGATAAGGGGAAGGCACTGCTGAGCTGTTACCTTCTAGAAACCACATGGTAAGAGAAGCCAAGAACAGAAATGGCGGAGGATGCGGCTGGCCCAACTGTGCGGGCCCTTCCTCTGTGCCTCAGAATTCCTCCTCATGTTAATGACACTAAAACCCAGAATCAAATTAAACAGGCAGCAATTAGAGACAGGCCAACTCATCCACCTAACTCCTCTTGGGGTTTGGGAAGAGACAATTTGTGCAGTGGGCAGAGAATGAAAACAGAAAGGGCTGGGCTGGGTCATAAATCATCAGAGTCCTGCTGACCCTGCACACTTGCGGGCTTCCTGGGGCCTGCAGACCTCCTGTCAGTGCGACTGGTGGTTACTGTCAGTGGAAAGAAGGCAGGCATTCTTGCCTCCTCTCCTATTTCTGATCTTTCTCACTATTCACAAGAAAAACCAGGATTAGGACTAGGCTTATTCTTCAGGTGTGGGTTATTCTTCTAGGACTTGCCTGGGTCATTTTCCTTCCCCATTGCCTCCTATTTACTCTTGTTGCCACCAAAGAGGGGCTTGGTCCACCCTGAGGGGACAGAATACATAGAAGGGAAAGATAATATAGCATTTGGAAAATAAGCCAGCCATTTGGGGGAAATACATTTAGAGCCTCATGGCAGAGAATACACCAAAACTATTCCAGGTGGAATAAAGGCTTAGCTATAAAAATGCAACAAAATACTAGAGAAAAATATTGTCAAGTATTTATCTCATCTTTGGATGCGGAAAATCTTTCTAAGCAGAAAAGTAACAGAAGAAATCATAATAAAAACTCCGTAGATAAGGACACAAAAAAATTTTAGACTTTGGCATAGTGAAAAAAAACACTATTTAAAAAAATGAGAAGCTCAGCAGGGTGCGATGGCCCACACCTGTAACCCCAGCACCTTGGGAGGCCAAGGCAAATGAATTACCTTAGCTCAGGAGTTTGAGACCAGCCTAAGCAAAAGTGAGACTCCATCTCTATTAAAAATAGAAAAATTAGCAGGGTGTTGTAATGGACACCTGTAGTCCCAGCTAACTGGGGAGGCTGAGGCAAGAGCATCTCTTGATGCCAGGAGTTAGAGGTTGCAAAGATTCTGTCTCAAAAAAATTAAGTAATTGAAAGCTAATTACAAAAGGAGAAAAAATATTTGGAGGGTATATAAAGCCAAGAGATCAAACAGTTTTGTGTTGTTTTATAGGAGATTGTACATCCCCTTTGACCCAGGAATGCTGTGTTCAGATGTTTATCCTAAGGAAACTATCAGGGATTAAAAAGAAATGAGAGCTGCACTGAGCACTTACTTTGCACTGGACGCTCTTCTCAGCTTTCGTATGGATTAGCTCATTTAGTCCTTACAACAGTAAGGATGGCGTTCAAAAAGATTTGACCCATTTATATCAAAATATATTGAACAATGGAAGACTTTTGCATTCTTATATTCTCTTTATCTTCCTGCATAGCACCACCACCCTCTCACAGAAACCAAAATAGTCAAACGAGTACCTTGAAAATACACGGGGGTTTCAGAGATGGGGTCTCACTGTGCCCCAGGCTAGCTCACCGCAGCCCTGTACTGGGGGCTCAACTGATCTTCCTGCTTCAGCCTCGTGAGTTGCTGGGCCTACAGGTGCTCACCTCCACACCTGGCCTTTGTACTGGATTTTAAGTAGTAAAACAGGTAATTTTTCTAAATCTATCAGAGCAGCTTGACTTGCCCCTTACCTACAATTTCACTTTCTGAGGTTTCATCTTTCTGAGCAGCATGAGGATATCCTACCATCCCGCCTGCGCAGGATGTGAGTCATCCCTTAACCAGCGTCTCTACACTATCTACACTACCTGCCCGTTAGCCACTTAGCATCCAAGGCTCAGCCATCAGATGGATTGTTGAGGAGTCACCATGCTCGTGTTCAGGGAACCCTTATTTTATTTCGTAATGGTCCAAAAGTACAAACATCGTGATCGTGGCATACTGTCATCATTGCTGTGCTTTATTTTCAGTTGTTAGCTTCTCACCATGCCTAATTTTCAAATTAAATTTTATCAGAGTTATGTATGTGTAGAAGAAACACAATATCCATAGGGTTCAGTACTATCCCTATCTCAGACGTCACTGTGGGGCTTAGAACGTATCTCTTTTAAAGAGATCTGTCAAACAGGAGAGTTGACTAGAATATTGCTGTTTGCTGGTTTTCATCTAAAAGCAACATGGCCTGCTAATTACATTGCTTTATATAATTAAATCTATTTTACAGAATAAATGTCGGTTTCTAACACTAATTACTCTTTACTAATTCACTAGTGATAGCTATAACCAAGGACTATTTTCTGTGTTAGAAAAGTTTACTACACTTAAAACCCTTACCAAACCACAATGTTACTTTTATATAGTTGGTATGAAAGTCTGAGTCCTTTGTCAGAGAGGCCTGGTTGTCGGCACCCGGAGAATTTGGGCATGTTAAAACCTGTTCAGGACAATCTGAGTGGCCTCTGGATGAGCCAGGCAGAGGTCATATGCATGGACACCTCCCTGATAGACTTGTCAGATGCAGCAAATAAACATGCAAGGTGCCGCAGTTACATCTGAATTTCAGATCAACATCAAAAACATTTTATACTATAAAGATGTCTCAACTATTTCATCTGGCAGTCTTTCCTAGAGACAGATAATCATTTGAAAACTGAAATGGGCAGTAACAAATGAAGGTGAGGATGTGGACGAGGGGAACGCTCTTACTTGTAGGGACTATAAATTATAGCCATCATAGAGAACAGTATGGAAGTTCCTCAAAAAACCAAAAAACTATGAAGCTAGTGTATGATGCCCAATGATTATATCAATGTACGCAGCTATGATTTAATAAAAAAAAAAAAATTCTTTGTCAATTCAAAAAAAAAAAAAAGCATTCTACTACTGCATATGTATCCAAAAGAAAAGAAATCAATATACCAAAGAGATGTCTGTATTCATGTTTTTATTGCAGCACTATTCACAATATCCCAAATATGGAATCTATCTAAGTGCCCGTCAATGGATGAATGGATAAAGAAAATGTGGCATATCCACACGGTGGAATATTGTTCAGCCATGAAAAAGGATGAAATGCTGTCATTTGCAGTGACATAGACAGAACAGCCCTCCAGTGGAATAAGTGGAATAAGCCCAGCACAGAAGGACCAATGTTGCCTGTTCTCACTCATGTGGGAGAGAAAGAAGTGGATCTCGGGAAGGTGGAGAGTAGACTGACGGTTATCAGAGGCCAGGAAGTGCGGCGCCAGGTGAAGGGGGAGAAAAGGAACATAAATATATTTATCATCACTGACCTGTCCACTTAAAAATGGTAAGGATGGTAAATCATATATGTATATTTTACCTAAATGAAATAAATAATTTTTTAAAAAATAGAATGAAAATTGAGGTGCAGTTGTGATCTTCTGGGGCAAGATCTCACTGAGGTTTTAGGAAATAAACCCCACACCACAGGAAACATACTAGGTGGTCCTAGAGGGGTGCCCAAGCCGGGATAGGGAATGCTGCTGTCGGGACTGAGGAGGAGAAAGCAGGGGCGGGGGCGAGGCCCTCCCTGTCCCCTGAGGAACTCTGGCCTTGCCCTGTGTGGACATGAGCCCTGTGGTGTCAGGGCTGATGCTTTTGTAGCCAAGTAACTATAATATGAGTGGGAGAAAGACATACGCAGACACCACAGCAGGTAGCAGTCTGGGAATGACGTGAATGGAACAATAACAAAAGTGGCCATGGCTCTCATGGGGGCCAGGAGGCCAGGAAGTGAGTTTCAGGGGTGAACAGGACCCCAAAAATGTCAAACTGGAGGAGGATGTTTATAGACACTCAAACTTTTGCAACATCTTCTGTCTGTCCCTGTGGTCAGCCCAAGGTAGTTTTGTTCCCAGCACTCCTCTCCTATTCTCCTGGGAGATGGACCCGCCCTGTAGGAAGAATTGCACCTCTGAGAGCTCTGACCATGAAGTCTAAATTCAAGCTGCTCCCTTCCTAAAGGACACATTTCTGAGTTGTCAGCAACTGGTTGAGGGACGAGCCACCCCGACCCACTCTGGGCCTGTCTCTCTTAATAGAGTTCATGGTAACCCTAAGCAGGGTTTAGATTTTAATGTCAGCTTGTGGGGAGAAGTTTACTTCTAGGAAAAATTGCCCTTGAAAATCCTTTAAATACTCATAGAATATACTGATCTTTTTTCAAGAAGGCTACAATGGCATTCTTCTTCCAGTTTGGGAATAGCTGAGTAGCTCGTAAAGTGGCTTCCATCTGGGGGCCAGGCTGTCTGATATGACTCTCTGGATCTTCCTTCCTGGCACTCCGGCCATGGCAAGCCCTGGGCGCTGAAGCTGACCTCAGGAACAGCAGATTCATATCTCCTGGCTTGGACTTACCAACAGCACACCCGTGCAGATCATTCATCTCCCCTGTTTCTCCCCATTTAACCACCACAGCTGCATTTGTGAAAGTTAAATTGTGCATATGATGCGACTCTAAGAACCAACATCCCAGTCCAGTGACTGCTGCAGAGGTGGCATATAATCCAACCCAGCTAATCAGGATCCTTCCCAGTAATTTTATTTATTTCTTTTATAACAAGAGTCACAGGGAAAAGCCCTTTCCTCACTAATTAAGAGGGTGGGAAGTTGTGAGCTCAGAAACTGCTACTAACCATGATTCTATTTGTCATCTAGGCTGGGAGAATGAAGCCAAAGATAAAAGCCAAACCAAGGCAAGTGAGAGGGGAAGAGAGAGAGTGCCAGCAACGCCAGGTCCCGTTCTGGTCCTTTCTAACACCATTCCTCACCTACCTACTTATGTGAACTATTCTTCTTTTAGCCAAGCTAGAAGCAACTAAAGAAGTCCCTAAATAATAAAACCATTTTCACTAAGTGGTAAAGAAAAAAAAAAAATGGGAATTAGATATACAATAAATTTACCAGGGACATTTGGGGGCCAAAGTCTCTTTGTTAGTTTTCGGGTGACCCACATGCCTGTATCACAGCCCCAAACTCATGTGGCCAGGAGAAGCAAGGGCTGCATTAAGTTGTTTCACAAAATAAGCAATTGCTAACAGCGTGATCTACCAACAAGGGTAAATAGATGTCCATTGCTAAATATAGACAGAGCAAACAGGTAGCTGTGTCTAAGTGCTTGTAACTAACCTAGCTCCTCTGTTGAGATTACCTCAGCACCTCTTAGTGGCTTTGTGCATAGCTGTCGCTTCCAAACCTCCTGCAAACCTCCTTCATTTTTTGTGGCTGTGGTTCTTCCTGTCCTCGAATGACTTTCTCTGGCCTATCCTGTTTGCTCTGATAACACGTCAGGCCTCTTCAGCAGTCAGCTTTGTAAAAATACCGTCTCATCGGCTCCCACATCATGTGATTCAATCAGGCACTTCTAGATCTTACCAAAAAAGCATCAACAGAAATTTGATTTAATCCAAGTCTTCCTTTCCTATTATCTCCAAGTTTGTACCAGCAGCGCCTCTCCCCACCCCCTGCAGACCTCCTCCATAATTTAACAAGAGTTCGCTTTACCTGGGAAGATTGTTTTCCCTCTCTCTTTTCTCTGCTGATCTGCTGTTCTTTAATCAGTCCCATCCTTGTTTTCACCCATGCTTTAACCTAACGTTGCAACTTGTTTTTGATGCATGTTTTTTAAGACTTTCCTGGGGGCTTCATGGAACCACCTTTGTATGGCAGAAAGTCTTGTATCAGGAGGCATTTGTCATCTGATAAACTTAAAAGGAAAAAACAATATCAACAAAGCTCCAGCAGGATATTAAACTGAGAATTTATTTGATCTAAAAATAAAAAAAAAAGTCTCCAGGGATATTTTTCAAGGCTCACTACTGAAAAATTTCCTCTCGTTTAGTAATCAGACAGCACAATAAGAAGCAAAAAATGAGATAAAAGCAAAAGAATTTTATTAAAATTAGACACAACTAATTGGTTTGGATTCAGATTGTTTTATTTTTTTCATTCCACATGAAATAGAAAAAACATTGTTTTTGAATTTAGGAAGTGTTACTTTGAAACATTCTTTAAAGGTTGATTTTTCTTAGAATAATTTAAGTTTTCTTGTCTATTATATGGGAAGCAAATCATAGAAACAACTTCTTGGTCACTCCTGAGTGTTGGTAGAATTGTAAAGAATGTTGGTTTCATCTAATCCCAAGACTGTGGTTGTTAATAACTGTATATTTCATACATGTTTTCTTACTCTTGGTATTGAAATGATCTTGCCAGTCAGAAGATCTAAGAATTCCTAGCCAGGGCTGCTGCTTCCCAGGCCTGTTGTCTAGAATATTGATGGGAGGGGCTAGGGAGCGTCACTGCTTTCCATCCCCATTTCATTTCTGCAAAATCACACTCAGTGATTTCAAGGGAGGACTTAATGGGGCCTGGAGAGGGGGAGATTAAAGATTGGTCCTAACATTTTTATCATACTTCCTCAGGCGTCCTCTCAGCAGCTAGCCAAATATAAATGACTTTTTCAGAAAACCTGATATTTTGGAATATTTTAGAATTATATATATATAGAACATATGTATAGATATTTTTTCTTCTATTACTTGAGAATTGTCTATAATTAGTAGACATGGACTTCTAAAATTTCAGAGTTATTTTTGTAATGCTGTATCATGTGTATAATAACAACTTAATTTTTTTTTTTTTTTTAGAGACAGTTTCACTTTGTCCCCCTCAGTAGAGTGCCAGGTCATCACAGCTCACAGCAACCTCCAACTCCTGGGCTTAGGTGATTCTCTTGCCTAAGCCTCCAAAGTAGCTGGGACTACAGGCACCTGCCACACTGCCTGGCTATTTTTTTGTTGCAGTTTGGCTGGGGCTGGGTTTGAACCCCCTACCCTCGGTATATGGGGCCAGCGCCCTACCCCCTGAGCCACAGATGCCACAGATGCCAATTGAAACAATTCAATTTAAGAAGTGTTTATTAATCTCCCAACCTTTTGCTTGGCAGTGAAATGATAGAAAACCTCAACCATGTATAAGGTCCATCTCATGTTCACAAAGACCTTGTTGCCTGCCAGACGCAGTGGCTCACACCTGTAATCTCAGCACTCCAGGAGGGTGAGGCCAGAGGATCCCCGGAGCTCAGGAGTTAGAGACCAGCCTGAGCAAGAGTGAGACTCCATCTCTACTAAAAAATAGAGAAACTAGCCAGGCATTGCGGCAGTGCCTATAGTCCCAGCTAATCTGGAGGCTGAAGCAAGAGGATTGCTTGAGCTCAAGAGTTCGAGGTTGCTGTGAGCTATAACACCGTGGGGCACTCTACCCAGGGTGACAGAGTAAGACTCTGTATCAAAAAAAAAAAAAAAAAGAAAGAAAGAAAAGAAAAGAAAAAGATCTTGCTGCTAACTGCAACACAGGGCACACTGAGACGAACTTTGTATATTTATGTTCACATAGAGATGAGACAGATGAACCCTGGCTGTGGTGTGTGAGCATCATTTGCCAATGAGGAGTAGATTTCAAAATGTAAAGGGAGGCAAAGGACATAGCAGGGAAGGAGAGCAGCTTGTGCAAATCCGTGGAAGTGCATCACACCCACGTGGGGAGCGGAGAATAGAAACAAAGTGATGAGGACAGGAAAGAAGCTGTGGAAATGTGGGGCATGGGGCAAGTTATTCAGGGTCTCTATTGCCATGTAAACAGCTTAAATGTTAGCTTTGCTGATGGCCGAAACATGGCTAAATTTTCTGTGCAGGGAAGTGGGATCTCCAGATTTAAGATTCAGAAAGGCAGGTCCAGAGCCCCTGGGTAGATAGGGAGGAACAGCAATAAAGAATGATCAGGAGTCAAGCTGGGAGGCTGTTATGACAATGGCGAGGGAAAACAATGTCAGCTGAGAGAAGATACATCTGTGAGGAAGGAGACAGATGACGCGAAGCAAAGTGAGACATTAGCTGAGATGGGCAGCTAGGCTTAGTGACAAGTGTGAGACTCTGGGTGAGACGTGTCGCGTGCAGGGTGGAGTGTGAGACTCTGGGTGAGACGTGTCGCGTGCAGGGTGGAGTGTGAGACTGTGGGTGAGACGTGTCGCGTGCAGGGTGGAGTCTGACGTGCCAACGATTTGCAGTTCTGAAGCCTGGAGAAAGAACTGGGAACAGACACAAATTAGCAGCCAAGGTTATGGCTGCCGTTGCACCTCCACTTTCTGGCAATAGCACAAAAACCCTTCTTTAAACCATTCACAGACATGGTGCATAAAATATAGTAAACCTCCTTTTAAAGGCACAGATAAGTTCACAACAGAGTAATGGAAATCTCTAGGAAGCAAAACCAGAGGAAACAAAATCCTAACAGGGTAAGTAGGTGCTGATGGAGCCCTCAGCTTGAGCCTCATCATGTAAATATGAGACTCTGAAAAAATTATACCCTTAATAAGCGTCTACCTATCAGCAAAGAGAGAGGATGATTGTGTTTTGTTTTACATTTCTGTTTTGACCTAGGGTTCTGAGTTAGGAAAAAAAGATGTTTTCCCTGAGAATGTTCCATCCTAAACCCAGGGTGGTGCTATAGAGGGCCCAAGGTAGTTTGCAAGAGCTGAAAGTACACACTTCTTCCCAACTCTTCTTCAAGTGACTTTTATGTTGGCTGCTTGAAAGCCGCAATTATGTAAGTATTTATCCCATGATAACTGACAAATGCTACAAATCAGGGCGATTTCTCTAGAGAGCTTGTGGTTATACCAGCTGATTAAACATTTCCCAGCCCTACCGCTGTATAGTCCTGTCTTCACATGGGTTGGAAGTTAGAACTTATTATACTAGTGTGGCCTAGGAGTATCCAGACTGAGAGTTAACGCAATGTGTGATCTCAGGCTGGTAAAACTCTAGGGCACCTGGAAGAAATAAAACAGAGCCTCTCCCAAGGGACACGGCCTAAACCCAGGCCTCCCAGTTCCCGTAACCATTACAGACATGAGAAGATAAACTCGTCATGAGCAAATGACAGTTGACATGCAAAGCTGGCTTAGCTTCCCAAGAGCCTCATTAAATAAATGTTTTTGGCTACAGACCAAAATAAAGAAAATGAATCCATAATTAATGACACAAAAGAAGAAATAAAAAGCAAAGAAAAGAATATGTGTGTAACTCTCAGAAGACTGGGCTGGTTTCTAAAACAATTATTTTTTAAAAGACATAACACTTCTAGAAATGAAAAATATTATTTTTTGAAATAATTATCAGAAAAAAATAAATTATGAGACATGGAGGACAGAGTAAAAACTCTTCACATACATTCAATAGGCATTCCAGGATGAAAGGGTGTGCAAAATGTAAGATTTTAAAACATAATAGTTAAGAATTTTCTAGACTCAAAGAAAGACATGAATCCAGATTCAGAAAGCATAATGAGTCCTGAGAAGGGTAAATAGAAATATCCATGCCGAGACACATCATAGTGAAAATTAAAAAATAAAATAAAATAAAATTCTTAATTATGCAAAGTGGACTATTTGGGGCTTTACTTTTCTCATTCTTAAGATGAAATTAAAATGTGTAATATATAAAACTATTCATTTAACAGACAGTTGCATTTTATGAAGAATGCAAAAGTGAGATGGTGGCTGTGAAAGCCCAGACCATCTCCTTCCCACACCCTTCTCTTTTTCTGCTCCTCTTATACTCGTTTTCACACTCCCCTAGGTGTCTCTTCCTTCAGTCAAATGTTGTTGTTACCAGGATTCAGTCAAGGGCTGTTTTTTCTTCTCTCACCTCTCTGTGCTACCTTCTGGATAATTCCTCAAATCATTTTTCAGTTCACAAATTCTCTCTTTAGCCATGTTTAACCTGCTGGTTAACCTGTGACTGAGATTTTCATTCCAATGATAATATTTTTTATTTCTGGAAGTGTTATAGCTTTAAAAAGAATAATTATTTTTCAAATCAGACCAGTTTCCTGGGAGCTATATTCTTTTTCTTCCTTTTAATTATGTATTTATTATATCCTTCATTTTGGCCTCTAGCTAAAACATCTATTTACTTAGGCTCTTGGAATCTGATCTAGTTGTTTCTACCTCGGCTGTCATTCTCAGGTGATTTCATTAAGTCACCTGGCTCTACTATGAACCGTAGTCATTGACACCTAGGCATCCATTTCTAGTCCCAAGTCTAGCACAGGTATGGACACACAACATAAAGAGGAATTCATTAGCTCAGTGTCAACCCTGTGGCTCTTCTCTGAACATGTCATGGTCATTATCATCATCAGTCTCTTACCTTTGTATGTGTCCTTCCTTAGTGGGGGATATATCCTCTCCTTTTTAAAATCTGGAGATATCCAGTTTGCCCCTGAAAATGTACTTCAGATCTCATCTCCTCTATGTGTCTCTTTAACCTCCTCTTTGGTTTCTCTGCTAGTGTGAGGGTTTTTTTTTTTTTTTTTTTTTTGGTTTTCCAGGCTACCTGTGGATATTTTGGAAGTCTACCTTGTTCAACAGACTACAGGTGTGTTAGTAGCAGGTTGTGGTCACATGGCTCTGTGTCCTAAGCATTGTCTTTTGCAAGGTGCCTGTGCTGAAATGGGCCCCCTTTGACTATGGCTGAATGCGTGAATGGATGGATTCATGAATGACTGAATCTTATCCAAGCAACGCAGAGGGAATCAAGAGTGACTTTAGTGTTATATCATCACCCAATGACCACACTGGCTTCTGCTAAATTGGCTGTAATCTGTGGCCTGCTGTTGGGAGCGGAGTTACTGCTCAGAGTGCACCAGCTGATTTTTATGCATCTGTTTTCCAACAGCAGACTGTTGCTGTCATTGTCACATAAAGCAGTCTCAACAGCGCGGCTGCAATTGACCCCATGTGAAACCGTCTGGGCTGTGGGTTGGAATATTAAATGACATTGTGTTCCTGCCACCAGCCGAGCTGCTTGAGTCACAGCTGCAGTAGAAACGTTTTAACAAAATTAAAATCTCTGTGGGGGAGGGAAACACGGAGACTGGGGAAGTTTGGATAGTGCTGAGAACAGAGGCAAGGCAAGGCGGGACAGCAGTGTGCCTGATTTCTGTATTTAATTATAATAGCAAAGTAGAGATTTAGAGCGCTCTGCATTTGTGATTTAAAATAGCCTAAATAGTCTAAAATTTGCTCCCCATTGAATTGAAAACAATAAATAAGGATTTTTCTGGAAAATATGCACACTAAATAGAAAAGGGCCAGAGGCCAGAGAAATAAAAGCTATCTGGTCAGAGAGCAAATTGAAATAGATCAGTTTCTTCTTGTCACTTCCTATTTCCAAGCTAATGAATTACTGCTTAAAAGCCTGGCCCTGAGCACTGCTGTGTTTGGCTGAAGAAGGAGACTCCTGACGTGTACCTCCCGCAAATGGAAAATGATTGGGATGATAAAGCACAGCTCCTTCATTAGGGAACTAACAGAAATAATTCTTGTTACTATAGAAAAGCTAGAACTTGAAAACGCCTTACTGTAAGTGAGAGCCCTGCAGAGCACATTAGATTTCATTTTTATTCAAAGGAGTATTTTCAAGTCTCACCTTGGGCAAAGGAAAAAAAGAGGATCTAAAAACACTAAAGGATAATGTGGCTTCCTTTGTTTTGCTCCATTAAGAAGGGAAGAAATATCTTGTCCTACTGTGTTCCACAGCCTGAGAATACAAAGCTTAGTGAGCCGAGATCTCCGCCCTTGAGCCATGCACCAACTCGACAGTGAGGGGATCAAACGGAGCCTGACAGAGCCCAAGGCTCCAGGCGGGATTAGGGTCAGGTACAAGGTCAGGAGTCCACACCTCTCTGCATCGCTTTTTGACTGTTTTTGCATACCCAGGTTTTTCTCAGTCTCTTTGCCCTTTCCCTTCTCTCCTCTCCCCTGATCCATCTGTTTATCCCTCCACTTACTTCACTCTATTGAAAGTGTGCCTACTTTGGGACAGTCACCATGCAAAGCCAACGGGGAGGACAGTCAAGAGAAGTCCTTAGGTAGAGGAACAGCAGCCCTGAGGGCCCAGGCTTCTGGCAAGTCAGCTGTGCTCAGGTAGGAGGGCACTGGACTCCCGGAGTCCTGGGGGGTTTAGGGGAAGAATGACAAGAGCTCACATCACAATGTCCTGACCCTGCAGATGCTGGCGTGGATGTGGAGAGAAGGAAACACTTTTTCACTGCTAGTGGGATTGCAAACTAATAAATCTCTATGGAAAGAAGTATGGAGAATTCTCAAAGAATGAAAAGTCAACCTGCCATTTGATCCCACAATCCCATTACTAGATGTCTGCCCAGAAGAACAAAAATCATTTTACCACAAGGACATTTGCCCCAGAATGTTTATTGCAGCCCAATTCACAATTGCCAAGATGTGGAAGCAACCCAAGTGCCCACATCCCACAATGGACTAACAAACTGTGGCATGTGTACACCACGGGGTACTGGTCAGCCTTAAGAAAAGATGGAGACTTCACATCTTTTGTGTTTACCTGGATGGAGTTGAAACACATTCTTCTTAGTAAAGTATCTCAAGAATGAAAAAAAAGGTATCCAATGTGCTCAATATTAATACAAAACCAATATGTAAATAAGTACAAGCCCACACAAAAGAAAAAACACAAATGTAGTCTGGCCAGGGGGAGGGGAGAGGAGAGAGGGCAGTTGGTGGGATCTCACCTAATGTGCAAAACGTGAAGGTGTTCAGCACCCTTCTTGGGACAAGGGCTTGCCTACACTTGAACCTTACTTTAGAATTGAAAACAATGTAACTTAAACATTTTTACCCTCACATTAATCTTAAAAAAAAAAAGAGGTGGGACAGAGAAGCTCAAGGGAACAGATTGGTTGTAATTTGTAGGCTATGGAGGGCTGAGTTCATGTGCAGACAGAGCAATAGCTTTCAGGAAGCTCTCCCTGGCAGCAACCTGGCCGTGCACCCAGACCCACGGCACTCAACCCTTTCCCACCATAATATCCATTTTTCTTCGTGTAACTACTATCAGGGCTTTCATCTTCAGGAAAGCATATTGACCTGAGAGTGAGAGCATGACTTGAATCCACTACAAGTTATTTTAACATACATTTATCACAAACTTTGGTGCTTCAATTATTATGGAATGATTGGCTGTGCTCCACAGACACCTGTCAGTTCAAAGGCAGTGTCTTGAGGACTCTGCAGAGAAGCTAAGAAGGCAAAGCTCTGGAACCACCTCCGACCCAACACATGTCAGCCAGAGCAGCTGCATTTTTACTATTGTGGATATTTCAGTAATTTTCTTTCAGTAATAATTTTGTGTTATACTGCTTTAAAGAAGAAGTTTGCAATGGATTAAAAGGAGAGATTGGAGGCAGAGAGACCAAATAGGAGATAATTGTAATAGTCTAGGGGAGAAATAATACAATTAGGTTCACTGAATCTAATTGGCTGGATGAATTAAAGCTTATAAACCAATATGAATCACACTCAAGACACAAGATCAGGTTTTCCCATAACATATGTCATAGGAAACCACACCACTAATTTGTTTGGAATGAGGTGGAGTCCAAATGAAGAGGTAAACTATTAATATATTGGAGCAGCGCTTCTCCAACTTTAATGCATATGGGCTTCCCCCGGTAAGTTGGTAAAATGTAGATTCTGATTCACGGGGTTGAGGTTGGGAGGCCCCTTACATTTCTAGTAAGTTCCCAGAGGTGTCAATGCTGAGGGCCACGGGCCATACTGTGTGGAACAAGGTATTAGAAAATCAGAGAATCCTACAGATAGCTCACAGATTTAAAAAATATCCATAGCCTGGTAGACTTTAAAGTCACAGACCTTTATTCTAGGGGCCTCTCAGCCTGTTTGTCAGCTATGATGGGACAGTGCACCGAAAGGAATTAGCACATCCCTGGCTCAAAGAAATACTCAGTAAATGTTAACTTTTTTTTTTTTTCCTAAAAGTCTTTTTTTTTTTTTTTTTTTTTTGGGATAGAGTGGCACTCTGTCACCCGGGGTCTAATGCCTGGGAGTCACCATTCTCAGCAACCTTAAGTGATCCTCTTGCCTCAGCCTCCCAAGGCTGGGACTACAGATGCCCACCATAACACCTGGCTATTTTTTTTTAGACATGGATTCTCACTCTTACTCAGGCTGATCTGAACTCCTGAGCTCAAGCAATCCACCTGCCTCACTGCACGTGCCAGCTCTAAAAGCCAATTTTATAAAAGAGTGATCCACAGACTCCTGTGGTTTTAGTTTAAAATGCAGAGGCCTGGACCCAGCATCCAATCTACTGAGTCAGACTGTCTGAGGAAGGACAGGCAATTTTAACAAACTCTTAGCACACAAGTGCTGAAGAGTCTTCTGGGAGCCCTGTGCGTGCATGGCTAGCCTCAGGCAGAACTGCTTCCAAAGAGGACGCACTTGGCCCAGAGACAAACCCTGCAGACCTGCAGACTGGGGCTTCCAGTCGGTGCAAGATGAAAGGTGACAGGATGGTGGGTGGGGAGGTTGGGGTGGATACAGGAAAGGTGCACATCTCCACTGGGCTTCAGAGATAGAATGATGGCATTTTTTAAATTGAAGAAGTTTATGCTCTGCCTAAACATATTCCTTGTCAGGCAAAAAGCCCATGTTCCAGGTTAAAAAAAAAAAAAAAGATCACCTTGAGGATCCTTCTTTCCTCTACATAAGCTTTCTGGCCAAGACAAGGTGAGAGGAATTGCATCTTTTCAGGAAAACCGTAGGCAAAGGTGACCCTGGACTCTACATCAAAGTAGGTCCAAGTTGTTTCTGAAGCCTTTCAGCTTTTTTCCTCCCTTCATCCCACCTTTTAGGTCTACCCTCTCTTCTAATCCTCTGGTGCCCCGTGTCCCCTCGTTTCTAAGTCCCACCACAGGGCGTTCTCCCTTATCTGCCATCTCATGTCTCCCTCCTTCCTAGCACACAAACTTCTTTGGAAGAGATGTAGGCAGAAGCAGGTGGTGAGGCAACATCCTATACAAACAAACAAACAAAACTGGTTGTCAGTGGTTAGGGCACCAGCCACATGCTCTGGGCCTGGTGGGTTCAAACCCAGCCTGGTCCTGCTAAACAAAAAACAAAACAAACAAACAATAAAATAGCTTGGTGGCTGAGGCAAGAGAATAGCTTGAGCTCAAGAGTTTGAGGTTGCTGTGAAGTATGAAGCCATGGCACTTTACCAAGGGTGACAAAGTGAGACTCTGTCTCAATTTAAAAAATATATAAAATAAAATAACATAAAATAAAATAAAATAAAATAAAATAAAATAAAATAAAATAAAATGATAGCTTCTATAACTTTGGCCTAGAAAAAGCCAGATGTCACTGTCTATCACAGCCATGGAAAAATCTTCAAGACGGTCTGAAGAAACATCTACTTTTACCAATTGAACTTGTCAATGAACTTGCTAGGGTTCATGTTTCAAAATCCTTTGCAACTGTACATATTAGGCAGTTAACACATTATTTACCGAATATGTATCACGTGGCATCAGTCTAGGTTCTGGGAAGGCTACTACCTAAATTGCGTTATGTTTTAATTTTTTTAGAAACCACATAAATAAATAAGCTAACTTAGGTGATTATATAAAACATGTGGAATGAAGAACAGAATATTGGGTAACATGACTGGGTGTGAAGTGGGGGTGGTTAGGAGAGCCCTCTCTCTGAGGGTAGCACTGGAGTGAAGACCTGCAGAATTGGAAGGTGTTAGCCATGCAAACCCCCAGGGGAAGAGCATTCAAGCAGAAAGACAGTGAGTGCAAAGACCTGGAGATAGGAACCAGCTGAGTGTGTTTCAGGGACAGAGTGAAGGCAGCTGACTCCTGACTGTATTGAATGTGCATATACTGAGCATCTCTCAACAGATGAGATTGGGAACAAGCCTTGCAGAATGTGGACTATGGCACATTATCAATTATTTTTTTAAAATTTAGTGAGTATTAAGCATCCTTCCCACCCCCCACCCCCCACAGGCATTAATTAAAGTGAATGAAAAGATGTTAAGGCGACCTTCCAAGTATGTTACAGGATGGGGGGGGGGAGGATTGTGGGGGTCATGGGGCTGTAGAAGGTTTCTTTCATTAGAGAGATAGTCAAACTCCACCGCCAGTGGTAAGCGTTTATGTAAGAGGTGACTTTTTAATTGAGCCTTTAAAGATGAATAGGCTTTAGGAAGATTAATTGTTCCTGGCAATATCTTACACTAGGTATTCTGAAAAATCCTCCAGCTATGACACCCCAAAACTCTTGAATTAAATACAATGAATATCCTTTGAAGGTTTGGCACCTGTAGCTCAGCCATTAGGGTACTACCACATACCCAGTCCGGGCCTCCCAACAACAATGACAACTGCAAAAACAACAACAGAAAAAACTAGCTGGCCGTTGTGGTGGACAACTGTAGTCTCAGCTATTTGGAAGGCTGAGGCAAGAGAATTGCTTAAGCCCAAGACTTTGAGGTTGCTATGAGTTATGATGCCACAGCACTCTACACAGGGTGACATAGTGAGACTCTGTCTCAAAATAAATAAATAAATAAATAAATATCCTTTCACAATCAGGAACTTAGAATGATGTCTACCAATCAAAACACTCCAAGAAGATCTAGAAAAGAGAAGAAAAGAAATTTTAGAAAATCCCCTGTGGACAGGCCTACATGTTTTTTCACCCTATCTTCCTCCCCTGCTACCCTTATTTACCCTTCACCTTTGGGCCCTGTATCCTTAAACAAGGTTAGAGGCAGTTAAATCAGGTAGAGGTCCGATATCACCGGCTCATTAACCAAGAATCTAACTATTATTCTTCACCGCCCTCCATAGCACCAATGACGGGTAAGACTCCCAAAGCTGGGACAACCTAAGACAGGATATGGAGAGGCTGCA
>CAUYPK010074210.1:0-51385 GCA_963574355.1 Loris lydekkerianus
AAGGAATCTAAGACCTAGCCAGATGAAGTGACTTGCTTAGTTAATATCCTTAATATATAAATGGGATATTAGAGAAAAAGACAAAGATCGTAACGGGCAAATGAGCATTAAATGTGAACAAGCAAATTAAGATGAAGAAACACAAGTAGCCAATAAACATGTAAAAAATATTCAACCTCAGAAGTAACAAAAGGAAATGTAAACTAAAAAAATATTCAACCTCAGAAGTAACAAAAGGAAATGTAAATTAAAACTGGAAAAAACAAGAAACCAATCCCATGACATTCATAATTTTGTTTAAAAAATGAGCCCCTCTCAAAGCAAAAAGAAATAGTCCAGAGATCACAGGACAGAACATATTGGGGTAACAACTGAAAGCTCCTGTCCACCTGTGTAGGCACCCCTCCCCTGATATGTGTACCAAGGGGGCACTCGATAATAATGCCTTGCTAAAGAGAAAGGCAAACACAATAGGGATTTAAATGAACAAGTGAATAACAAAGAACTCCAAGTTAAATGAATGAATGAGGAATATATTCACACTAAAGGATTCCTAATGGTGTGACATTAAGTTATTGGGGGCCCAGTTGCAATGAAGACTTTGCTAACTTTCTGCCATATCCCAATTTCATACAGCTAGGTTCAGTGCAAGCATAATAGATCCTTATTTTTACCTCTTCTGGGACAGTTAGAGTTTGAGTTCTTAGTTTCCTGTTCAGCCAAGGCTAAAAGCCTCTAACTTTGGTATTTAAAACTTTAGGTATTCAGGGTGCTCCAGTTGCACAATTGGTTAGCGCATGGTACTGATAAAACTTTAGGTATTCGTATCTTAGAACAAATTCCCTTATGCTGTGCATCATGGTTTTATTCAAAATAGGGCTGCTTATTATGATGTCAATGTCATTATGATGTCAGGACAATTTCCCTCAGGTTACCTAGGAAATGCTTAATTACAGATTAATAAAATATCATATTAAAGCACTTTACTTTTCTCTTTTTTAATTTTTTTACTTTTCTCTTTCGTAATCAGTATATTTCAATGAATGATATCATACAGTCCTAATTTCAAACTAGGTGGGGTAAAGCAATGAGAAAATATTGGTGAGATCTGACTCCATTGTTAACTGACATTAAATAACCCAAGAAAAGACACGTTTTTGCATGTGAGTTAGTGCAAAATACTTAAGTTTAATAAGCATTGTGTCTGAAAGAGCCTATGAAAACATGCCTTCTTTATCTGAAATACTGACCTGATTTGTTTTAGGAAAATAGATTTAATGTTCTCAACTCCTGTTCATTTAAAAAATGATTTTCTTTTCATAAGGGTTAACTGATTTCCCCCATAGTAATATTACCATATTTTTCAAAGAAAAATGTGTTTATTTGTTCTTCAAATTATCCTCCTAGAGCAAGCATTTAGTTCTGATGGCTTATAACTTTATTATGGTCTTCCTTTTGGTGTCTTTAAAAAAAAAATTTATGGATAGTTGTACATATTGTGAGAAACACGTACAATTTTGATACCAGCATACAATGTGCAATGATCAAATCAAGCTAACTAGGAGATCCATTACTTCAAGCATTTATCATTTCCTTGTGTTAGGAACAATTCTACTCTCCCAATTTCACTCTCTTCTAGTCATTTTGACAATAATTCTTGTTAACTCTAAGTGCCCCATTCTGCTACTGAGCCCAAAGCCCTTACCAGACAAAATACAACAAACAAACCCCAGAGGTTGAGTGAGAGAAGTGGACATTGAGACCATTGTTTTATTTTATACAAAAACGAGGGTGCCTGAAGTAATGATTTTTCTCCAGTCTGCTGAAGAAGAACTACAATTAGTTTCTCTACTATGGAGCAAATGCTAGAAGTGAAAATTCCCTCCTTAACTAGGATGCAGTTGGGTTCCAGTTCAGCCTGTGAAGAAAGCATCCCAGCTTCCACCAGATGGGTGGAGAAGCTAGCTTGTGAGCCTAGAACTGTCCAGAAGGGAGCCTAGATTCCTAGTTCAGCCTTGGCAGTTCTGCCAACAATAGGTTGGTCTAGAGCTAGAACACAACTTCCTGGACCACGCTGGACTCAGAGTAGGGTCCATAAACTACAGTCTGTGGGCCAGTGCTGACCTGCTGCCTGTCTTATAAGTGAAGTTTTACGAAAACAAGCCAAGCCCACTTGTTTACACATAGCTTCTGGCTTTTCATGCTATAGCAGCGGAATTGAGTAGCTGTGACAGACACCATGTGGGTTGCAAAGCCATAAATATTTACAAAAGAAGATTGCTGTTCCCTGAGCTAGAGAGGCCTGGGATGAATAGTCACTGTTGTGCTCTGTCTAGAACTAATCCCCATGGCAAGGAAACACCATTTTATTACTCATTTTTACACCACACTTTGCAATTTTCATATATCTCAAGGTATGTTCCAGTCCAGAGCTTTGGAAGCTTTTTCATTTGGGCATATTGTTGTGGCATATAGAGCCACCCTGTGTCACACCTGATCTCACATTGGCCTTTACTGGAGGGGAGAGCTCTCCCCTGGTTTTGCAGTATGTCTACCGGTTGCCCCCTGTCTGTGTTCTTAGACCTGCATGTGCTCACAAAGACTTGTGCGCAGTCATTCCCCTCCACTGAAATTCCCACTCATTGCAACAGAATCATGGAGGCTGAAGCTAAGGCTGAATGAGCACGTCCATGACGTAGAAGGTGTGAGATTGGAAAGGAAGAGAATTTGGCCTACTCGGCAACAGAAATGGAAGTGGGTATGTTTTGGTGCCTGTTAATGTGAAATAAAATAAGGACAGATGAGATATGATTCTGAAGCCCTCACTTGTTACAGACGTCAATCATTCTGGTTTGCCCAGGTAGTCTATCTTTTTGCTACGTCAGGAGCTTGCTCATGGCTGGGTAGAGAGGTTGTGTAATGACGCTTGGACAGATAATGTTTGGGGGAGGTCACTGAGAGGCTTCCAAACTTGTAGAATGCTGAATAGCAAATTTCAGTTGCTTCAGTTTCTCAGGTATACTGGAGAATGTGATTCTTGGAGGAAATGTCCTAAACATTTAATTCATCATAGTGTGAGAAAGAGACATGAATAGACGTCAAAGGTCAGGGGCATTCATGACACACAGAGATCTATGGGGACCTCCCTTGTGCCATGGTGACCAAACGGCTAGTGATGGTCTTGGTGCTAGGCTGGAAGATGTATAGCCAAGGTCACAAACTCACAGCTTAGGGGTTGATTCAGCAGACATACTTTGAATGCACCTTTGATATTTTTATAAATTAATTGCTAACATTTCAAAATTGGGACATTTCATTTAAAATCTGGATTTCTCTTAAAAATTCAAAATTGCTGAACACACAGAGTTTTGATCCTTCTTGTCCGTGATTGCCTAGATTGGGGACTAGGTACTGTTCAGAAAGAAGCTGAGTTCTCTAGTTTTCTTTTTCTTTATCCCAACCTTTGCAGTCATCTGTCTGGCCCCTAGGGCCTGTGAGTATGCCAACCCCCCACCCCCACCCCCGCCATGTGCTGCACAAAGAATTTGTGCTATGGAAACCTTAGTTTCCTCCTGGGGTTATTCTGTCTCTCCTTAGACCTTTGCTAAGAGTTCTATAGCTACTTGCACTTTATGTGATCTATTCTTATTCCATTCTGGCTCGACTGCTGAACGGAATGAACAGCCTGCTTTGGGAATACGCATAGGCTCTGTGGTCACTGATTATGCAGAGCTATTTATCTTATCAATCTAAATGACTTCAAAGAGTACAAATATTTAGTACATAATGGCGATCTTGGAAATAATCATTGCTAAGACTCTCACGTTGTTCTTTAGGAAGCCTAAATTCCACTTTAGGTGGGACAAAAATAGAGGCGCACATATAAAATTAAAAATATGTAGATACCTGTCATACTGTTGGGAGTCATAGGTTAGTAACCATTCTGGATCCTTTTCTTCACTGACATCTCCTACAAAGAAAAAACACAAGAAAAAATTCCACAGATCATAACCTATATTTTCCATGATGTTTTGTTCCAAACAATATTGTATGTGTAAGTTAGTTTGAGGCAAGATTTGTTACTCTTGACTCAGAACTGGGGAAACTGAAGCATAGGCAGATTATGTGGTAAGTGTAAGTTTATCAGATTTCTTAATGGTCATCTCAGGGTTCCTACTAGAAATATGTTTAAAAAAACTTTTCTTAAAAAAGGCCATGTTTTTCCATCTCAGCTTTTTAAGGAAGCTACCAGCCCACTCATTTATTGTTTTCTCCAAGAGTGGCTAAGGTGTATTTAGTATCTTTATTCTAGATCCTTGTTTCTTAGACTATGGTCTGTAGACCAGCAGTCTCAGCATTGCCTACTTCAAACAGAATCTGCATTTGGACAAGATCCCTGAGTGACTCGTGTGCACTTTGAAGTCTTAGACCCACTTCCCTGGAAAAGTGAACCCATATCCTTATCTGCCATTTATGATTTTTCCACAGTGAGAACTGAACTCCTCTCCCTCACCCCTACTTCAAAGAAATCCAAGTGCAGCAGAAAGACTTGGCCCTCAGAGCAGGGAGGCCCGGCAGGTGTCAGTGACTAGAGGCACCGACCAAGGGAAGAATGCTGAAGGACGTGCACAGTGGATGGCATAGATGGACACAGTCAGAGAGGAACTATGCCAGAGGCCTCTGGCATATTGCTGGGGGTAGATAAGGATTGGACTTCTTTTCCTGAAGGGTGTTCTGTGACCAGTGGTAGGTGGTGGCAGCACATTGGCTTAGGAATAGCATGAGGCCCAAGGCAAGGGTCCAAGGGCCAATGCTGTTGGGATCAGCTGTGAGACCATGACGAGTAATTTCAAAGCACTGGAATTTTCATGTCTTCAGTGTAAAATGAGGAAATGAATACTTGCTCTACGTATTTCACAAGGCTGATGTTTCTGAAGTTTAAAGACGCTATGAATGAAAGTGCTGGGTGATCTTTAAGGGACTGTGCACATGAAAGCCACTGGATGAGGGAGGGACCATGGTGACGTCAAACAGGTGTTTGGAGACAAGGAAGTAGGCAGGTCATGTTGACCCCACAGATTTACATATGGCCATCCATGCTCTCTCTCCACACTAATACCCAGCAACAAATTCACGCATCAACCATCGTTCTTGTCTCAGCCTGAGGACATTACATGTTTGCATGTTGTTTTTCCCACCAGACTATAACTTCTGTATGGCAGAGATTTTCCCATTTTTACATCTTCCACACAGAACAGAGTACCAGATATATAATATGTACTTAACAACATATGTTGAACAACTGCATAAAATAAAATGAATGAAGTTGACGTGACCCAGTGTAAGCCACCTGGATTAGTATCTGCTAGAGATGAATATCAACTACTAGGAAAATCCTTGGTACTATTCAAGAGTCATCTGCCACAAGTCCTCTGTCCTATCCTCATATGCCTGTCCAGCTGCATTTTGAGTGAGAAGGACCAGGTTTTGAGGTGCCCTAAGGTGAAAGCACAGGTCATATGCACAGGATTGCCTGTCCTGACTCTGATGCTCTTCTTAGAAACTATGAAGCAGTTTGAGGTTTTAAAGCCTCACAGTGGCTGGTGGGTGGAAAGCAGACCAGTCAGGAGGCGGCGGAGATAATGAGAGGGCAAGGAGCTCAAGGGACATTTAGGAGGTAGAGTTAGCAAGACACAGCGATGACTGTAATATGAGTGTTTAACACTGGGATCAACACTGGGGATACAGACAGGTTAAGAGGTGGAGGCTCTCTGCCCTCCTGGGATTTACAGTCCCTTTCATAAGCCTACTGTGAAAGCTAAAAATACAAGTCACAGATGCTGTGTGCCAGCCGTAGTGCTGAGCTTCATGCAGGCAGAGCCTCCCTCTGTTTCCCTCTGTCTATTCCTCCTGTTCTCAGTCTGATGCCATGTCACCGGGGGTAAAGCTCATTTCCCTAGAAAGAGCGGAAAAGGACCATTTACCCCCAAAATACATAAAATGCATTTATATTTTAAAAATCCAAATGAGGGGAAAGTTGTTATTGAGTACTCTGAAAATGAGAAGTAAATGAAATTATTATCAACTCTTAGGAAATGGGTCCAGGGACTTTGAAAACATTGAGTTCCATGAAAGTCACTGTGAGTGGGGGCTGCTGCTACCTTAAAGGCCACTTTGGGCTGCCTGGACAGAAAGTGGCCTGCAGGACGAGGGCTGGGCCCATACGTGGGCTGCTACATTTTAGGAGGAACATTTCACATAGAATATTCTGGATGGTGGAAAATGTAGCTTAAGGAAACATGGAAAGAAACGTAGGAAAGGAAGATGGCATAGTGGTCTTCAATTATCTAGGAAGCTGTCACATGGAGGAGAGGTCAAGTGTGTGCGGTGGGCCAAGAACGGGTAAGGAGATGCAGCCGGAGACTGCTGAGGCCCTTATGTGCCCTACCTGAGGTCTAAAAGGACTCATGTCTCATAAGCAGGGGTTGCTGCACAGAGGGGCACGCTTTCCTTACCTCAGCCTGCTTTTTATTGTCAAGGCATATTAAGCCTCCCTTGAGAAGACCAGCATCTTTATGCTGCAATAAAGTAGGTGCTGTGTGTGAAATGCTCTGGGATAAGTTAAAAGCCTGCCCCACGCTCTACCTTCTAATTCCCTTGTAAGGTTGCATTCTTTAGCTCAGTGGTCTCAACAATTGGGAGGTATGGACTCCTCAAGGCATATAACGAAATTGCAGGTCTCTTGCTTTGAAAAACAGTCAAATGATTTGGCATATATTCTTGGTGGATTCACAGACACCTCTCACACACAAAACCCATTCACAGATACCACGTTAAGCTTTGGCTACAACTTCGATCATTATTAAAATGAAAATATCTAGCAGTAAAGATGTGAGCTGATGTAAATATACTCTAGGGAATAGAATGAATAGGAGACGCGAGGGCCGGTTTGGGTGGGGAGAATACAGAAGAGAAACTACAACAGATTCCTTTGTGGGTGGAAGGAAGATGGGTTTCTCAGGAGCAAGGCTGGATGCTGAAGAGGATGTAGTCTAGATAGGCCTGCTCGCCCATCAGACACCAGCTCAGTGGGCCCTGGTCATTCAAGATGGATTAGCCCTGGAGCCCACCCCTGTGGGGCTTAGGTGAGGAATCCAGCCTGTAATGCCGGAGCAGAAGAGCTGAGCAAGAGGGATGGAGGTGTGTTTGAAGGCACCGAGGAGCACGTGATTAATTCTACCTGAATGAGGGAACTTGGTGGTGACATCTGAGCTTGGCTTTGAAAAAATAAGTCAGAACTGTTTCCAGGCAGGGGATGGAAAGCCCAGCTCGGGAGCAACTGAAGAGCACAGGGACTGTGATGGAGGGAGGGGCAGGAAGTAACCACTGCAGAAGTGGTTTGAGGACAGACTGTGAGGGGTCTCAAAAGGCTTGCTGGGATTTGGGCCTTATCCTGTAGGCAGCTGGACATATGGAAGGTCCTTAAGGCAGTGACCCAGTTGAGAAAGCCAGACGGGCTGCAGGTGCAGGGGGATTGTTCAGGAGGCTAGCCCCCTGGGTGGCACCTCTTTGGGTGCGATCATTACTATTTTCCTGCCTCAGTATTCGAGGTTCCAAGGCTACACTAGTGCCAGAGAGAATGCCCAATTCCTTACAGAACTCCAGAGTGCACACCTTGGTCCCCTGTGTCTCCTTTGTCTCTATAGAGACATGGAGAGGGACCATGGAAGGGACCATGGAAGGGACCATGTGAAAATGACCCCTTGACCATTTCATCTTTCCATATGGACAATGAGTTGCTATTTATCCCAGCTGAACCTGCATCTGAAACTCATATGAGAAGAAGCAGTGTTTCAGATGCAGGTTTGCAGAGGAGGGTGTTCATGGCCTTTTCAGGGCATTTTCCTTAGTTTTCTTCTCCTTGGTGCTCTCAGGAGGAAGCAGCCTGAGGTAGCCATGGCTGGGCTGGGGCTGTGGGTAGGGAACCTTCATAAGCAATACTCTCGGGTAATTTTAAAAAATCATATGTCCAAGTGCTGTGGTATTCTAGATTCTGACCTGAGGACATTATCCCCAAGAGGGTGCTCAGAGAAGAACAGATTCATCTTCTCACCTGGTGTTGAGTAAATATGACCAGATGTGGAATCAATGGATGTTCCAGATTTCCCAAACAGAAGGATTTCAGAAGTCGCTATATGAGAGGAGGGCATAGCTTGAGGATATCATGTAGTTGCATTTATGTAGCCAGTAGCTGTATTTTATAAGGTCTATTTGTATTATAAAGCGCTGGTCACTGCTGGAGCTCCTGGGATGGGAAGGACACCTTCAGCTCACCTTTTCCCCACTTTGGCCTTTCCACTGCTGTCTATGGCATCCCAAAGCACAGCTAGGTAAAGCAAATGGCTGTCCCTTCCAGTGGGCTGCACACCACACTAGGAGGGCAATGAGGTTGTGGCTCTTTCAGGCATGCAAGTGGAGTTGCCTGTCTTCTCCCTCTTCTGCTCAGAGGACAGTGGGAGAGACTTACATGAAACCCTTGACTGGCATTTGGGAAACACTTCAGAGAAAGTTCAACACCAGGTATGAAGAAAAGACTCCTGTACTGGGCGTCATCTCAGCTCAAGAGTTTGGGGACCGTGGATAGGTTCCTCAATTCTCTGAGCATAATTTGTAAAGAGAAATAACGATTCCTGTCCTGTGAGAACCAATTGGAAAGTGCTTGTAAATGTCAGTGTAGGCAAAACTGCCCACTGGGTCCCTCTTTGCTAACTCCTACACCCAGAACCTCTTGTGCTCTTGGTATTTACTCCCCCCAGACCTCACATTTTATCATAAAGGCATCTGCACTTGAATATTTACAGCAGCACAATTACAAAGATGCAGAAACAACCCATGTGCCTTTCAGTACCTTCATGGACTGATAAATTATGGTATATGTATATCATGGAATATTATTCAGCCATAAAAGGTGGAGATTTTGTATCTTCTGTATCAACCTGGATCGGATTGGAGAGCATTATCCTACATGAAGTATTGCAAGAATGGAAAAACAAACTGTAGATTAACTGTTGGAACTAATAGATTAACACCTGCATGATCACATGAGAGAAAAAACTCAGTGACACTCAAGGGAGAGTGAGAGGATGAGTAAATTCCCACCCAATGGTGACACTGCTTTCCTGTGAAGGTCACAACTATCATTCAGACCCTACAAAAGCAAACTATGTCACCTCATCATATGTAACCCCATATTAACCTGAAATTAAAAAAAAAATAAAAAATGAGCAATGGACATGAATAGTTAATGAAATAACACAAATAATAAACAAACATAAAAATATGTTTAACCTCACCAGTAATCAAAAACCTTCAAATGAAAGCACAGTGTTGTATCTTACCTATAAAGGATATGAGTAGGACACCACAGTAACGTATTGAGAAGGTTCTTCATTCTCACGGACTTTATTAAGATCTCATCATATCTCGGCCAGCTCTAATCATTCCTGAGGTTTGAAGAACTTGGCTATTATCTGGTTTGTACTTGAAGGTTCTCTGAGGTGGTTTAAAGACTCCTACCTCCCTGGGTGCCAAGGTGGAATTGCTTCTCTCACCTGCCATTCTTCTCTTTCAGGGCTGAATGTTGCCTTTTGTGCAATATTTCCTTCCTTTTCAAGATTACCTTTCATGTTCATTTAACCTCGTTATGGGGAGTAAGGAAGGCTGGATACAAAAATGTATTTGACCCCAACTCTATAGCTTCCTAAATGCAGCCCTAGTTGTCCTTCCCTGAGGCTTTCACAGTTTAATAGTCTAGGACCCAGTGAAGTGAATATACTTGTATAAGGATTGAATTTCTGACGATTGGAATCAGTTGAGAACTTAAATAGAGTGGAACAGAGGCAAGGTGTTTTCCCATCATACTTCACTGTGACCTACCCTTTTACACTTTCTAAAACTAACTCTTTTTGGAAATGTGCTATCAAAAAATTGGTAAGTGAAAAAAATTAAAATAAGCATAGTTAGACTGGAGATGGTGCTAGTTAAAAAGGAACATCTGACTGTGAGTTAGTAAGTAAAGATGTGGAAAAACTTGGCCTGGGGTTAATCCAAGTGGATCATGTCTTAGAGGGGAAGGCAAAGTCAGAATTCCTCACTGGCTGTGGCAGGAGACTTGAGCACCATATAATAGATATTAGCAAATGACTATTGAATGGCAAAGCTATAATTTCCATTTCAGCTTTTCAGCAATCATTGTAAGTGTTTTGCTTTCAGGGAGGAAGACAATACACCAGGGGTCTGTGGTTGAAATTGAGCTTAATTTGCTGTGGCTGAAATTCTTTTTGGTGTTGTTCTTAGCAAAACGATGAGCCTTTATTTCCATTCCACCCACCCCTTTTATTTCAAGTTCAATGATTTCATTCTAGGGCTCCTTTCTACTCTTCATTTTAACCTAGGTCCAGGCCAATCTCTGCCCCCTTCTTTCCCTTCACCTTTCCCTCTCTTTTTCCATCTCTCTCCCAGGCACATCACCATGGCATGTTGGAAAGAGTGTTGGCCTTGCTGCTTACCAACAGAATGACATGTGGGATATTAAAAGTCAATAGTCAATAGTGTCTTAAAATGGGGATTAGATCATCCATCTCAAAGGGGAACACGTGGGTTAAGTAGGGCAATGCACTTGGTACATGGTAGAGTTCTTCCTTCCATCCTTACATGTTAGGTTCTGAGTAAAATCATTTCCATGCTTGGTGGACTAGACAGCAGGTGTAGGAGTGGGATTCCTGGGGTCAGCGGGGGCTTTAAGACAGGCAAGAAAGCTCCCTGCAAATCTAAAACCATCTGCTACATCTAATTTATTGTCACGCTGAGTAAAACAGAAAACACTTTTTAAGCAAATAATGCAGTGATAGAAAAGTCCAGAAGAAACCAGCTAGTAAAAGTTTTATGAGGCCAGCTGTGAATGGATCAACTTAACCACCTGCTGTGTGTATGGCACATTATCCTCATAGCTACCTTTTCCTGCAGGTGGATGATCATTTCTGAATGCTTCCAAGAAATGGAAGCTCATCTTTTTTTATTTTATTGTTGCGGATTCATTGAGGGTACCCAGAACCAGGTTACACTGATTGCCTTGACAGCTGATAGGTGGTTTGGGGAAGCGTCTGACAGCAGGAGAAACAGCTTCAACAGACGCCCCATTGGCCAAAGCAAGCGGTTAAAACTGACTCTACTGACACCTGGTGGACAGCAGGGTAACTTCTTCGTGTCAAAGAAAAGCTCACTAAAGCGCTTGCCTTAGAGAGAGCGAGCCAGCGAGTGTGTGTGTGTGTGTGTGTGTGTATGTGGTGAAGGATTGGCAACACATTCATCATGTCAGGGGAATTAAACAATTCCTGAGGAATGAGGGTATCACACTGAATCACTAGATGCCAGAATATATAATTGTGGTTTGGTGACTCACTGAGACACATGCATGAAAAACAACAAACAAGAATGTGGAAATCAAACATTAGGACTGAAGCAGATTTTTAAATGGATTTTTAAAAAGTGTTCGATGATGAATAAGATAAAAACAAACAACCTACTTCCTTCCCCGACCCTGGACTGCTTTGTGAGAGAGGATGCTAGTACTTAGATAGAGGTATCATCTACAATTAAAAAAAAAAAAAAAAAGAAGAAGAAGAAAAGAAAAGAAAAAATATTAAAAAAAAAATTCAATCTCGTCCCAGGGAGATGGCGTCTCCCAGTCTGAGTTGTGCTTTGCCATCTTTTCTGGAATCTGCAGTGAGTTCCTTGACGATTTTTAACTCTGGGATAAAAAGGATAATCTTCCTAAGAGAGTGTTATGAAGACTGCTCTGCTCCTAAAATTCTTTGAAGATGAAAACAAAATTCTTGATCATAAACACTGTTATAATTATTTACTACTTCTTCCATGCCAAAGGGAACAGGCAGGGGAGTCATGTTGCAAAGTTGCTAGAGAAACTGACTTCTGTAGCCTCCATTTCTCCCTTACCCTGGGTTCTATTTGATTCTGCTTGGTCAAGATCCTGTTTGCTAACTTTACCAGCAAATTCAATGATTTCCCATGAGATACACAGTAAAATACATATAGCCTTAATTTTGCCTTTCAACAATATGTTTTAAAGATAATTTTCAAGAATATACCAGTAAAATTATTTGTTTAAATGCCTAAGAATTGATCCATTATGTTTAAGTCATGAAGAAAGAACCAGGACACTGAGGGAGAATTTAGGTTATTATTACTATTTTTTAAAATTGCAGGAACCGTGGTTAAAGGTTTAGTCAGGGAGCTGGGACAGGTAGATTTGTGCAGGAAGGTTGGAAAGAAAAGAAGACCCTCAAAGATGCATGTACTTACAATTTTCTTTTAGCCTTTCCCCCAATAAATTAGAATGTATATTTCCTTAACTGTCCTAACTTTAATGTATGATCCTGCCATTATCAGAATGTGTATGGTCAAAATATAGGTGGAGATCGTGACGCTATTACTGAGATTACAGAGATTCCTAACTTTGTCAGCGAATGGCATTCTTAATGTTTCAGTAATTCTTTTACAGTGACCTCAGGTCAAGAAATACTTAAGTGCTCTGTTTATTAAGTAATTATAACCAAACAGCCTGATAGTAGGGTATGTGTAGTGTCTGACAATTGTTGCTGGGTTTCCCTCAAAATACATCCCATTGTATTCCCGAGGGTTTGCTGTGGTACCAGGGATGCCTTGGTACAGAGTTTGGGAAATGTGGCTCTAACAGCTCTGTGAATCAGTGAGATCAAAGAGTGTCATTTGAACTATCTCCTCTCACCCCTTACTCTTTGTGAAAATGTGGCCATGTAATTTAACCTTTCAGTTTCATGCAGTGAAGTGAGACTGCTTGGCTTACCACCACAGAGTAGACGTTAATAAGGAGAGAATGAGATGCACAGTGACGTCACAGCAGGAAGAATGAGACGCATATGACATCACAGCAGGATTAAAGGCATTCCTGAGAATAAATCAAGTTTGAGTATCATTCAATAATTTCCCTTGTCCCTGTCATAGAAAGAGGTTGTGATGAAAAATCTTAAAAAGTAAAAGAACATGGCACTTACATCATCTCAAAAGCAGATGCAGGTCATGTTATCACTGGGAACTACAGGGACGCCAGAGACAGCTGAGGCTGGATACTGAACACTTTAAATTTGGGGTTGAAAATCTGACAAGTAAGCATGAGATGTTCAACAGGTTGGAATACCTGCATGAGTACCTCAGTACACGGATGAAAGGTCGGTTACCTGCTTTTCCATTCTGTTCCATTTTTGACTTACAGGTGGGGTGCGCTACCTATAGTTAAAATACCTGTCGCATAAGCTGAACTGGTGGTTCCCAAACTTTGGTGAGCACCTGGAGGGCTTGCTAGAACAGAGTCGCTGATTCAGTTACTTAGGGGGCATCTGAGAGTCCACCTACTAACAAGCTCCTTAGTGATCTGGCCACACTTCCCAGGGCTCACATCTGAGGGTCACTAGCCCAAACCATTCAGGAACATGTTGGAGGGACTGGGGCTCCATCCTGCTAGGCTACACTTGATGCCGGACTCACATCCTGCCCACCTGCCCTGTCATCCTGACCAACACACAGCACAGCCTTCTCTAGAACGTTTCCAGTGAAAAAGCAGGGACTCTGGCCAATGCATCTGCTTCTGCTGATGGACCGTTACCTTGTCTGAAGGGCATTTGCATGTTAAAAGGGCACCCCTGAATTTGGGACACTCAAGTCCTGCAGTAATAAAATGATGATGAAACAATGTATGAGGGATTTTTGCATTTTCAAAGAGCTTGGATTTGCACTCTGCTTGCCTGTAAGTAGGAACACAACCATGGAGGCTACAGGAAAAGGGGTTCTCAATTCTCAAGGAGGCCTGGAGCCAAGCATGTGTGCTAAGAGAAGTCCTCATAGATGATTCTGTTGAGAATTTCTCCTCACAAGAAAAGTGCTGAAGTATGAGCAGGAGTGTGGGGACAGGCCACCCTCCTGTCACCCTCTTACGCCTACAGCCATTCACTCTGCCGCTCTCAGCCCATGAATGTGGCGTATTGCACTCTCTTCCTATGCCTCCTGCCACCCTTCCTCAGATAGTGGCAACATCTTTACTCAAACCACATTGCCAACTGAACCCGTTAGCTGTGTGCAGAGAACAGATTTTAAAAGTGGTTCCTGCTATGGCACCGAGAAATCCAATGCACTTTCCTAGTGGACCTCTGCCCTGACCTCCTTGCCTGCCCCATGGATTCATTTCCTGAGAACAAGATTCTCAAAGTGCAGTCCCCAGATAAAGCAGAATCAGATCACTTGGGAAGGAGTTAGAAACGCAGATGCTTAGCTTCTACCCCACCCTAATGAAACATCACCTCTGTGGGCAGGGTCCAGGAGTCTGTGTTTTAAGGAGCCCTCCAGGTAATGCTTCTGATGGATGCTTGAGTTTGAGAACTGCTGCTTAATATACTGCCCACTGCACTGCCCGTGATCATTAGAAGATCTTCCAAAGGTAGGGACCACTTTCCTTCCTCTACCCACATGTTAGCCCAGTGATCAGCCCATCGTAGGAGCTCAGGAAACTTCCGTTATTTACTGAAGGAAGGGCAGCTCTATTTCCTGCTTACGAGAGTGAATAAATAAACACTCCCTTGGTGTGCCAACGCGGGGTCTAACTTGTCTCCCATTTCTTATGGGTTGTGTTTTCCATATTTACAAATCAGCTTTCCGTATATCCTCCCCAAGTTTTTTACATTCTTTTCAGCTCAGGAAGCCCCAAACAAGATGCCATGTATTAGCCAGCGCCTGTTTCCTGCTGGGGGAAGGGCATTTCTGCAGGATTCTTACAGTCCATACTCGCAGCATGGTGATTATTTTCCGAACAATAGAACCAGATTGCTGATTCATGTTCGGTTCAGGGCTCCTAGCATCTTTTTTTTCCTCTGCTGTACTTGTGCCGAAGCAACACAATAATGTTCCATTCATCCCTCTGAATTAGAAATGCCAACAGCCCAGATATGCAACTGAAGGAGCCCCCCACCCCACTGCCCTGGCTTATTTAAAGCCTTCCCACAAATAACACATTTTGAAATATTAGATGGTGTTCACTTTGAGCCATTTGGCTTGGGCAAGGATGGCCAGATCTTATCTTTTTGTCAGCAGCTCCTTGCACAATGCCTGGCACACTGTCACTGTTCTTCTTAGAAATTGTTTTGTTGAATGAATCGCACTCTCACTTCCTGAGAGTCAAGTCTTACCCTTCTATCCTGTCTTGATCTAGCATAGCAATCCCTCTCTTAGGTGCACGAATGCCTGACTCTCACATTCAAAGGCTCATATTTGGATCCAGCCAAAGAATGGGGCTGATTATACCTCCAGGTCGGATGGACCAGGGGCTCCAGTCAGCCCGATCCCAGTGTGCACGTTGTCTGCTGTGGCAGCCCAGCCACCACCCAGCAGTGAGACCTCTGAACACCTCTTGGCACAGCTTTGCCAGGGAGTGGTGGGGTTATCTTGTGGTGTTCTGTTTCCTAGCTGCAAAGACCAGTGGGACTACTTAGCGCTCAGAAAGCTCTCATGGTCATCCTGGGCTGCGCATCAAAACCATCTGGGCACTTTTGACACATCCCAGTGCACAGGCTGCAGCCGGGACCAGTTATATGCCTGTAACTCAGGCCTCGGTTGTGGAAAGCTGCCAGGTGATTTCTACACCTGGCAAGACTGAGAGCCACTGCCCTCGCGTAGCCTCTAAAGCAGTGTCCAGGCTGCTACATCTGCTCTCCCTTCCTGTCATCTCCCAAAGGTCAGTCAGACCATTAGGACACAGTTCACTCATGTCACTCCTCTGCTCAAAGCCATGCCGTGGACCCCGAGATCTGCCCCATTAGCTTGTCTTCTCGCACCATTTCAGTGTCACCAACTTCCTTGCTATCCCTTGAACAGTCACCCGTGGCCCTTTTGTGCCAGGATTTTTCCTCTCCTTGAAATGCTTGTCTGCTAGACCCCTGCTTGGGTCTCCCCCATCTCCGCTCAGTGTTGCAAACTCCCACTTCTTGGAGACACCTAATTGAGCATCTTGGTGCTGCAACCTGAGGAGGACACAGCCACTGTGTCATCAATTACCAGAACGTTTGAAGGATGGATAAGCTCAGAGTTGATGAGACAGAGGGTCAGAGGGACTGGGAAACTTGCCCTTTGACATCATCTAGTGAGAAGAAGAATTAAACTTTCCCCTCAGAGCAGGTACTGGTTCGCCAGGTGCATGGCTCAGTAGAGTGTTATGATGGGCACAGTCATGCCTGAGTCCTATTCTTTTCCTTCTGGTAAGCATTGATTTGGTAGAAACTAAAAGCGGTGCTATTTGTATTCTCTCAGAAGGGCAGAGGGCCATGAGAGTGTGTGGAAGGGGAAGAATAACTAGAATAAGCCCATTCTATAAAACACAGATGCTCTGTAAATTACCACACCTCCCTGCACAGCGGCCATGCCAATTTTCTCAGTTAAGACCAGCTGTGAACGGAAGGTCATTCAACATGTGGGTTATGGCAAAGTGTAGACGATCAGGCTGAAATCATTCTGACCATGCAATCCAGATGCTTGGACAGAATATCCCTAACTGTCCTAAAAGAAAGTAGTATGTTCTTTACAGAGATATTGTGAGGATTAAATGAGCTGATATAAGACAAGTGCTTAGGACAGTGCCTTGACCATAGCAAGTGCTTAGTAAATGTAAGTTGTTATTGCTAAGCATGGTTAATCCTGGGTTTTGGGGAATTGAGTATTGGGCATAAGAGATTGCTCTGGGGACAGTGACATTTGTAAAATTGACTCTCTTCAGCAGTGCTGCAATAATTAATGGGCACAAGCTGGAGACTCTACTGGGATCTCAACTAATGCTTTCTCAGTGAGAGGATGTTTAAGTGAATATTTTTTACAGCTTCACCCATGCTTCAATTGTATCATCTCTAGAGTCAAGAAAAGTTTACAGTAAGCAAGACCTCATACGAAAAGGAAAGACAGTCGGATTGGTCATCAACTTATTCTGTTGATTTCATCTGCCATAGATAAATAGAAGCCATTTGATTTTTCATGAAAAAAATTTATGTGATTTGAAAACAAAAGATTTCCAGAGGAATCAGCCAGTTTCCAAAACACCAAAGAAATACTGTGTATCCCACAAGAATGTGTGTCAAGAGCTACTTCTTCTTAGCTACCTGTTAAAGCCCGATGAGACAAAATGTGGCCTTTGGCTTTGTAGTAAAAATCTGCGACAAATTTAAAGAGTTTCTATTTGTCGTGTTCAATGAAATTGTAAAGAGAAAAAAGAAGATAATGATATTCTACATATGTTAATCACCATGTATCTTGAACGTGTGCATATGGTTCCCTAAAGAGTAAGGATAATAACAATAAAGGCAATAAAAACAATAACAACTAACATTTATTTATTTCCCATGTACTAGAGATTCTGCTAAGTGTCCTAAATATGCTACTTTCTTTATTACTCTTACCAGTTGTATAACCAATCTGTGATGTATGTGGTACCATTCCCATTTAAAGGTGGGGGAACTATAGTTAAGAGATGTGGTTCCCTTGCCTAAGATTGCAAAGATTTTCAAGTGGGAGAGACAGAAATCAAACACGAAGCTTGAGGATCCAAACTTCCTGCTCTGAATCACTATACTTGACTGCCATTTGCATGAACAGCAATAGTTACATGCATTTATATTGCCTCTTTGCTTTGGTTATTTCATTCAATGCTAACAACATCATTTTATTACCTTTTTTACTGATGGGGACCTGAGTTTAGATGTTAAATGTCTAAAGGGAAACACTGGTATATCAGAATACTCAAATTTATGCCTCCTGTTCCTGAATCCAAGTTTCTTCTTGAGGAAACAAAGCTTAAATATTTTCAGAATGGAAAGTCCTAACAAATAATTATTATACCAGTGAAGACAGAAGTGGGGCAATAATTGCACTTTCAGAATATTTCTATTTTTAAATAAAATTTCTAGCTCTGAATATCAAGCAGCTCAAATTTTAATGTATAACATGTATGATATAGTTAAATTGAAATTATTTGAAAAGTTTACTTTTGATGAGTCTGAAACCTCCTCATATGGACAACCTTGTATCAAGGGCAAACATTCTTTAAGCAGCAGGAAAACATTTCTTGGTAGATAGGGAGACATTTTTGAGTTTAGTAAAGGTTACGTGGTTGTTCAGAAAATGAGAAGTTCTATTAATAATCAGTGCTCCATTTGATTGAGGATATTATTTCTATTTTTTTGGGTCATATTTATGAGGATAACTACAAGTGTATCAAATGGAGTGTGTAAAAATGGACTGCCCTCAAATCTCAACCCTTCACATTGATCTACCAGTCTCAATCCTACATTGATGCTGCTCAAGACATTTATAGAGGGATTACCAGTGAATACTCCTCTAATAAAGGAAAGGTTCTTAAAAAGCCAAGAGATATTTGGAAATCTAGGACACCAGTGATTTTTCAAAGGAAAGGTCTAGATAGATAGTGCAATGGACAAAGCTGGCTAGTGGCCACTTATTTCTGGCACAAAGTCTGGGTGCCAGTGTGTTACCTGCTGCTCCTCAAATCCAGATTCACCCTTCTATTCTCTGCTTTGTGATGATGGAGCTGGAACTTTGTAAACTGTTTCCAAGCATCCCTTGCTAGGGGGCTTTTTATTCTGTTCCACCCATTTGGAGGCATTAGAAGGAGGCTGGAAGGTGAGAAGAGAGATGATGTTTCCTTTCCTTTCTTTTTCATGCCCTGTGAGCATCTTCCAGCATGGACTGTTGGCTGGAGCGTCTGCCTCTTTTAACATTTCCAGAAGTGGTCTCTGCATCCCTCAGAGGTTCTAGCAGCAGCTGGTTGGCCCTCTTTCAAGTGCTCCAAGCAGCATCTCCCCAGGACTGCTCCTCTGAGTTCTTAGATCATAGTTCTCCTATCTCCTCTTTTTGTTCCCTAACTGTAAGGGTGACAGCTGCTCCTGGCAGCTGTGTTGCCTCTGGTTCCTTTTTCCTCTTTTGGAGCTCCAACGCCTATGTAACAACTGATCTCCTGTACTAATAACCTTCTGTTTGAATTTCCTAGCATGACTTTTTCCTTTTCTGGACACTGACTGTTGCATGTTGGAGGCATGCTTGCACATACATCAAGTCTCACAGCAGAGCAGCACCAGAAACGACACCACTGACTTGATTCAAACCTGCTCGTGCTAAGTGTGAGAAGGTGTAGCTTCTAGCCAATGGTTGAGCACGCATGAGAAATGACAACCCCCAACCTGGACGGTAGCAGAGTGGAAGGCTTTGAAGTATTGAATTAAAAAAATGGTTTTTGCATACAAATAATTCCTGTTCCCCTTAGAAAATGTTTAAAAACACAGAAAGCGTAAAGGAGAAAAATATTTAAACCTGTTCTAGAGTCAACCAATGATCTTTTGGCATATTCTTTCTGGTCTTTCTCCCCCATATAGTTCTGTATATTTTAAAGGAATTATTATTTTTAAATACCTCCTGTTCTCTACTTTTTTCATATGGCAACATGATGAGCTCAGTCCTAAGAAGGATACGACCTTGGTTCATCATGAGAAAACATGTCTCTGCACTTTGGGACAGGATCATGCTGACGAGGGCTGCTTCCTTCTGACCCAGAAACCAAATAATGGCCAGAGCCACAGGCCCTCATCTCTGGTATGTCTGTTATGCCTTCTCAGTTGGGTTTGTAAAGTAAGTAAGAAATCTGTACACATTTAGTGCATAGTACCTCATGAACTGGCTCCTGAAGTGAGTCTATAAAAAATTTTAAAGGAATACAGAGCATAACAGTCTGCCCGTTAAGGAGTGGCATGTTTGGACAGAGAGGTGGCACAGATGCTAATTACCCTGATCTGCAACACATACTTAGCATTTGCTACTTCCTCATTCATTCATCCACAACTACTACCAGAGCATCTGCCAAAAACGAACCCTGTGCTAGTTGCTAGGCAAGTGGCTGAGACACAACTGTTGGTCCTTTCTCACAAAATTCATAGCTGGAAGAACCAAACTCCAGAAAGAAGAAATTAAAAAAGCAAGTACATATGTCCTCATGTCGCTTTTCCTGATTAATAAAACATTTTATTATCACATGCATTTGGTTTGGTTCATTCAGGGGTGTACTGGTTACCAACTCCCTGTACCCCTTGAAAAGACTTCAACTTTGAAGTCTTCTCAAATAAATCGAGGGTACTACAAACCGCTTGTTGGTCTACTGTTTCAGACCCCATCTCTTTAAAATTATTTACTGGGTAGAAAATAGATACAACCATCATGAATCTTTATGTTCCAAATAACATAGCATTGAAATATATGAAATCACACACTGCAGAAAGTTCAAGGAAAAATAAATGAAAACACAATAGTAGTTCTGTTTAACACACCTTATATTCCTTGAAAGATTAAGTAGGCATAAAATAAAAAAAGCGTATTAAAAAATTAAAAAGTTTATCAGAATAATATTCATGTTAATCTATAGTAATATATCTAATTTCATACATTAAAACCCAAATAATTATAGAATAACAGAAAAAACCAGAATAATTATAAAATGAAGCCAGTATTAGGTGATAAAGAAACTTCCCAAAGGTAGAAATAAGTAGAAATACAAGAGACCAAATAATCTTCCCACATTATAATCAACTTAGAAACTAAAAAAGAAGAAAGAAGAAAGGTAGGCAGACAAATACAAAAAGAAAAACTCAAATTACTTAGAAACTAAGAAAATTCTCTTCTAAACTCTTTGTCAAAGAGTAAATAAAAGTCCCATCGCTAATTATGTAAAGAGGAATTCTTATCTAAATAATAAATGTTTAAAACCCATGTGAGATCTTCAATGCTGTGTTTAATATAAGAAAGGAAATCTCAGAGCTTTACATATTTTTCTGACTTAAAAAATAAGTGTTAAGCATTTGTAGAAATAGAACGACAAAGTAATAATAGAAAACAGAGTGAAAAACTAATAAAGCCAGAAATCTTATAGGATAAAGAATATTGTAACAGGATTAATAAGTAAAGATATCTCAAAATTGATTCTTTGAAAAAAGCAAAAACAAAGCAATAGATGAATCACCAGCTTAACCTAATTAAAATAAAAGGGAGAAATAATACATTCACTAAATGAGGCATAGGGAAAGTGAATTAGTTACAGGTGCTGAGGATTAAGACAATTACAAGAGATGACTTTGAATACCTGTGCAAATAACTTGAAAACCTTGAGGAACTGTTTGATTTTTTTGAGAAATGCAAAGTAGGGGGAAACAGGCAAATTTATATGGATTAATAATCATGGAAAAAGTTAAAAACTGTCAAGGAAGTCCCTCCCCTCTTCCTGAAAATGCTGAATCCAGATGGTTTCCTGTCTGATTACATCACAGATAAAAAAATTACCTAAATGTCTTGAAACCACAAAGAAAAGATAAACTTTCTAAATTGATTTTGTAAACCAACAGAATTCTGATACCAAAAGACAGCATAAAAAAAGACATTTTTCCAGTTTATTTATGTAAAAATCTTAAGTAAAATATCAATGATCCTTGGAAATCATTTATAGAATAAAGAATATTGTAACAGGATTAATAAGTAAAAAATCTCAAAATTGGTTCTTTGAAAAAAACAAAAATAAAAACAAAGCAATAGATGAATTACAAACTTAACCTAATTAGGATAAAAGGGAGAAATAATAAATTCACAAAATGAGGCATAGGAAAAGTGAATGGAATACAAATGATTCTTGGAAAAATTAAAAGAATAATACACAAGAAAAAAATGAAATATTTCCAGGAAAGCCAGGATGCACCAATAGTGGGAATGTTCAAATTGCCAATCAGAATAAGCCCACTGAGTAAAAAAGTATTTAATCTCCTTGAAAGATGGTAAAGTGGCATGTGATAATATTTGTTCCTTGTTCTTGATGATTAAAAAACCCCCAGGAAACTAAGATTATATAAATTTTCTTTTGACATAATATTAACTATATGAAAACATTTGGAAAAAAAGTAATGAGGGGATCAGATATTTAAACATTGTATAATGCCTTAATAATTAAAACAGTGTGGTACTGGTGCATGAAAAGTTAAGATTTTTTCCCAGCATTTTCTTTCCCCCCCATTTTTATTGTTTTGGGTTAATTTGAGGGTACAAAGAATTAGGTTATAATATTTGCATTATTATAAGAGTCTCTGCTATAATTATGTCCCCCAAAGTTAGCAGGTTAATGGAGCAGGATGGAAGCTCAGAAAAAGATCTCAGTATATATGGAAATTACAATATGATAAAAGCTGGCATATTCAACTCATGAAGATAGAATGAACAGTAATTTGGTTCTGTGCCAAATTTGCACAGTGTTATGGTGACAGCCACATGCACCGAGGCTGGCTGGTTAGAATCCGGCCTGGGCCTGTTAAACAACAATGACAACTGCAACAAAAAAATAGCTGGGCATTGTGGTAGGTGCCTGTAGTCCCAGCTACTTGGGAGGCTGAGGCAAGAGAATCACTTAAACCCAAGAGCTTGTCACCAAGGGTGACATAGTGAATAGTGAGACTGTCTCAAAAAATAAAAGAATGAACAGTAATCTATCTAGAAAAAAATTAAAGTTGAATCTATAACTCATACTTTATACTTGGTTAAATACCAAGTGGATGAAAAATTTAAATGTAACAAATAAATTCCCTAGAAGAAACCACAAGAGAATCTTTCCACATATTTAAAATATTGAAAACTTCCTAACCATGGCACAAAATCTAGAAACCATCCACAATCTCACTTCTTAAATACCTGTAAGAATCATTTCTTGAATACCTGTAAAAGGAGAGATCTAAAATGCACATGTCCATTAGTAAGGGCTGGGTAAATAAACTAGGTAAACAAGCTGTATGATCATCCCTAATTAGGCATTAGACATGTATTATTCAACAGATATGTATCAAGTACCAGGTATGCACCAAGCACTGTGCACACAGCACTGAGAAAGAAGATCTGGGCCCTCATGGAGCTTTCAACCCACAGGGAGATGGTACAGCTACTTAAACAAGTGCCACATAGAACAGTGAACAGTGAAGGAAGGGGTGGGGGTGTAATATTCAAACAGTGAGGTCTATAACAACTGTGAGAGATCCTAGTCTAGACCAGGAGGGGACTATCATGTACGGTTGAGAAAAGAGTTTTGCCAGATCTTCTGATTTTCCAGAGGAGACCAGAAATTCAAATTTGTATTTGAAATCTCCTGATGTTTAAATCTTGACTCAATTTTTAAATAAAACTTCTACATTGGCCAAATAAAACACATCTTGCTGGTCAAGGCTGGCCTGGTGGATGGCCAGTTCAAATCGTTAAAGAAAGAAGTTTGAGTTTTAAAACAAACATACCAGAACTTGTAAGCCCTGTCATCTTACGAAGCTATGCATGTTTTCCATTTCTTCAAACATTTCTGAAACTCCTCACTGAGTTGTCCCTCAGAGTCTTTTTTTTTGTTGTTGTTCTGCATGCAAGAAAACCTGTTATCATTTTGCACTTAAATCTTTATTCACTAGATTTGATTTTTCTTAACATTTGGATTTTTCTAAAAATCAAATTACCCTCAAGAGGCTCAGGATGTGTTAATAGTATGGATACTGTCCTTAAAAGCAGTCCCAAAAGAGGAACTGCAAATATTTAGAACAAGGACAGTGTCATTAAAATAAATATGCATCTTTCCAAGGTAATTGTTGAAGAGGATTGAACTTAAATGTGTAGTAGTCAACACAAGTCTGCCTTATAGGCATTTAGCAAAATGTTCAGTAATCTGGATTCTGCTGATTGCTCTCAGGAGTTAAAATTTTGTTTTTTTTTTTTTGTGAGGGCTCAGTTCTTGAATCTGATTGAATGCTATAAGGCAGTTCGTTCTAGGGATCCTTGGCATGCATGTCCACCCAAACAAAGGCTTTGTGCCAAGTACAACCAGCACATGCACCATTTTTATTTTCCTATGACCAATGGTTTAGTTTCTGTGGTCAGCCAATGACATTAGTCATGTAGAATCACACTGAGGAAGAATGCAGAGCTTTTTATGAGCCCGTGACAGCTTGAGTTTTCCTTTCTAAAAACATGTATGAATCAGAAGCCACAAGTTTGCATTGTAGAAATATTTGCGGTAGTTGGAAAACACACTGCACATGTTATTATTACTATATTCCCATAGAAATAGAACGTCCCTGGGGAGAGTATAAAAGTGGCATAGAGGTATCCACTAAGACATAGGCCTGATCAATCCCATTGCAGCCAAATACTTATGTCTCCCTGGCTCTCAGTTAATAGAAAGTCTGCCTAACATCGATCTCATCAATCTAATATTTATGCTTAAGTACATATCTTAGATCAAATATTTCATACCTGTTAGTCTACCGTGCATCCCTCTCTCCCTCCCTTTATCCATCCTTTCATGAAATATTCTTCGAGCACCTACTATTCATCAACCACTGTGCTAGGTGCTAGGCACATAAGGACAAACAAAAATAACGCACAGGATCTGCCTTAACGGAGTTTACTGTTTTGGGGGGTGGGGAGGAATAGATATTAATCAAGTTAATTATTCAAGCCAGTGTAAAATTATAGCTATGTTAAGTGTCATATGGGAAAGAGTAAGATGTGGGATTTGCTTGCCCTAGGTAAGCCATCCTAGAAAAAGTGATGAGTGGAATGAGATTGCCAGAAGGGCTGACTGGAATGAGATCAAAAGACAAATAGGAATTGCCCAGGTAGAGAAGGGCGAGCCCAAGTATGGGTCCAGTGGAGGAGGGAGGGAGCCTGGCCCACTTGGAGTTGGTTATCTGAGTTTACAGCAGCACCACTCAGCTCTATTCAGGGACTTAAAAATTTTTTTTTGTCAGAGCTGGTAAAAGCCCTGGGCAGAATGTTAGGAGCCCAGGGTTATTGGTTGTGACAGCGTAACTTCTGATGTGACCTTGGGTTCATCCTTTGTTTTCCAGTTTCTTCAACCTACCAGACGAGGAGATCAGACTACAGGTACTGGAAGTCTCGTTCCTGCCCTCAGCATCTGTGAGTGGCCTCAGCATTGCATGGAGAGACTCTTTACACTTATCAGGATTTTTCTATTGGATTCTGCAATTTTTATTTGCAAATGAAATCAATCTTAAAATCTGAAGACAAATACATACTTCACAGGAAAAAAGAAATTTAGATAATTTATATGGCTATCCTCCATGGACCTACCCTATCTGATGCTGCTAGGTATAAATCAGAGGTTGGCAAATTTATCTGAACAGGGCCAAATAACAAATATTTTAGGCTTTTGGGGCTAGTCTTTTTCACAACCACTCAGCCACGTCATGTAGGGCCACAGCAGCCACATCAGTGTTAAGTGAATGAGAACAGACTAATAAAACTTTATTTATAAAAATAGGTGATGGGGGGCGGCATCTGTGGCTCAAAGGAGTAGGCTGCCAGGTCCCATATGCTGGAGGTGGCAGGTTCAAACCCAGCCCCGGCCAAAAACTAAAAAAACAAAACAAAACAAAACAAAGCAAAAACAAACAAACAAACAAAAAACATAGGTGGTGGGCACTTTCCACAGTTTACACATAATGAATTGTACAATGTACTAAATACACTAACAAGTGAAAGCACGGTATTACACACAAGCGGGCAACCTCCTGCAGTCCCTGTCAGGCCTTGAGAGTTATAACAGAGCCTCACAGTTAGCAGCTGTCCAGTCCGCTTCAGCTCAGCGTACTCTGCAGTTAGGCGCTCAGTTCTGTGGCTTGGCATCCCACACTCAGAGCTGCACTTCCAAAAACCAGAGAGTGCGTTAACAATAAACTGCACTGAGGATCACTCTCTGTAGCTTTTTAAGATTAAATTGGTGTAATAAATCAAAACACTCTCTCTGGATGAATTTATCTGCAGAGCTGGAGAGGTATGCCTTCACGTAAGAGAAAAGAGAGAGGAAAAAGAAGGGGAAAGGAAGCAGGCTAGGAAGTAGGAGCAGGCACGGAGGCTGGGGGCTACCACTCGCTCAGGCGGACAGGGAAAAGTACAAAGGGCGTCCAGCAATGCGAGTGACACCTGAGAACCACCAGAGTGGGCGGCCCCGCCAGTCTGGGGCACAGAGACAGGAAAAGGCCCGGAGGGTCTGCTGCTCTTTGCTCCCCTGGGCAGGCCCGGTTTCAAAATCAAAACAAACTTGAGAGAGCCAGAGGGGAGGAAGAAAGAAACAAACAAACAAGTAGAGCTTTAGCTTATGTTTTCTCCCAGCCAATGGTCCGGCCCCAGCCAAGCTGTCTGCAGCCCAGTTCTCCTGTGGTGTCTAACCTTCTGAAAGGAGTGCTGCTTTGTATTAATACTTGGTACCATCCAGTTAAAGGGCAACCAGCTGGTCTGGGCTAGCTTTGCTCCCCATCTAGACTTAAAGCGTGCGGGGCCATCTCTGCTGCTTTTGTGCTGAGTACAGACGTATTTATACGTAACCACATACACTAGAGGGTGGATTCAGTGTGGATTTGTACAGCTGCCATCCATCATTACTACTAATACCAACAGCCTTTATCACAGGCGCTGTGATTGGTAACTTGCTGGCTGTGCCTAGGCAGCAGGTATAATGGTATAATCATCATTTTTTTTGTTTGTTTGTTTTTTGAGACAGAGTCTCAAGCTGTTGCCGTAGGTAGAGTGCCGTGGTGTCACAGCTCACAGCAACCTCAAACTCTTGGGATTAAGAGATTCTCTTGCCTTAGCCTCCCAAGTAGCTGGGACTACAGGTGCCCACCACAATGCCCAGCTATTTATTATTATTATTTTTTGTAGTTGTCATTGTTGTTTTAGCTGGTCCGGGCTAGGTTTGAAACTGCCAGCCTCTGTGTATGCACCCTACCCACTGAGCTATGGGCGCCACCTTTTTTTTTTGGACACGAAGACTTTGAGGCACACAGAGGCCAAAGAACTAGAATGAGGCCACTAGTAAGTAGCAAGACCAGAATTCAAACTGGGTCACTCTGATTCTTCACCTCTCAGAAGTACACTGCCTCTCCTAGAGTTTGGAGTTGGTAGGAACTCCAGAGATCACTGGATTCAGACTCTTATTTTTAGATGTGGAAAAGGAAAATTAAATGGCTTGCCCAAGGCCACAGGGCCCCTGGCTGAAAAGCTAACTTGGCTTGTCCGTGCTTCCTTCACGCTCCCAGCACAGTCCCAGGCCTTTCCATGAGTATCCAGTGACCGTTCCATAAATATCAAAGAACAGAGGGCGAATGATCAATCTTGACAGAATTACTTTCAGGCGCTGCAAGGCAAGCCTTTACATGGGCTTGGGACTCTCTCTACACAAAGACGAACTGGCCAAGATGCATGATTCAAGAGTCGCTTTAAATCACCAGAAACACAAGGCAAGTAAACACCAGTATGTTTCCAAACAGGGGCAAGTTGCACATGTCAACTGGGGCATGGAAAAAGAGTGTATGTCCCTAAACTTAGAGCAGAAAAGTTAATGCCAAGTGAAAGAAAGGACATTGCCAGGCTGATAAGCAGCAGAAATGAGCATGTTCTGAAGAGGATGTGTCACTTTGACGAAAGGGGAACATATCTTCTTCAAACTCCTAGGAGTGTTTGTTTTGAAGAGCCAGAAAGAATCCGGCTTTGAAAAGTAGAATTAATAGCAGCTTTTAGTCCAACTTTTTCACAACAAAGCCCTACAGAGTGGATATTGGCTTTCCTTCTTACTTTCTTTCTTTTTCTTTCTTTTTTTTTTTAATTTTGAAGAAAGGAAAAAAGCTTAACCCCTAAAAGTTATTTTCCATGTCAGAGACTAGAAGTTTGTTTGTTTGTTTTTAATGTATTGGAAAACCCTTAGCATTTAAAGCAGTGGTTCTCAACCTGTGGGTCGCGACCCACAGGAACTGCATTAAAGGGTTGCGGCATGAAGAAGGTTGAGAACCACTGATTTAAAGGAAATCCTTCTATTTGTTTAAAGAAAGGTACAAAAGAATTCAGGTATAGGAGTAAATGATTTGGTTTATTTTCATTAACAACTGATTAATTTCCATATACAAACAAGCATGTGGGTGGGCAAGTTTTCTTAAATAGCTTCATTGAGACATAATTCCCATATCGGACAATTTACTCATTGGAAGTATATAATTCACGGATCACGGTATATTCACAGACTTGGGCAATCATCACCATGGTTAATTTTAGAATATTTTCATCATCTTAAAAAGAAACCTTATGGCGCACATTGCAAGAGTACATGTCAAATCTATTAAGTGTAGAGTATAAATATCTTAATGCCATAAGTAAGAAGTGTAGGCTATGTTAACCAGTTTGATGTAAGCATTCCAAATTGTATATAAAATCAGCACACTGTACCCTATAAATGCATTAATGTACACAGTTATGATTTAATAAAAAATTGTTAAGAGAAAATAAAAGAAACCCTATACCCTTTGGCTATCACTCCCCTATTCCCTCAGCCCCCTCCCTCCCCAACATAAGCACCACTAATCATCTTTCTGTCTCTTTAGATTCGCTGTTTTCATATAAATGGAATCGTATTGTGGTCTTTTGTGTCTGGCAGGTTTTTATTTAAATAATACGTTTGCCCAAATAGGAAAATACAGTTGACAGGAGAGAAAATGAGTCACACTTTAGCTCTGGCTGATGAGTTTGCCATCTGACTAGCAGTGCAGCCCTGGCCAGATGCAGCACCTGGGAATCATACACCAGCTGTGAATAGTGGTAAGATGGGACGTATGACTTTCATCAAGATGCAAGAAGGACAGGTCTTCAGGCTGGGTTTGGACTTCAAGAATAAGAGGTTAAGCCAGTCTTCAGGAAATAATACAATTTCTGTGCTGGAAAGTGGTGTTTACCCATCAAGCTCATGTTGATAAGACATTAGCCATTTTATTCATTTCTTCCTCCTCTGGATTTCTCTCTCTCTTTTTTTTTTCACGTTAATTCCAGCTGGAAATGGCTGGAGAAAAAGACAATTACATTGACTAGCTCAGGGTAGACATGTGACCCTGGTTCCGCATGCCCTCAGGCGCTCATGTGTCCTTCCCTGGACAGTTCACTCTCTCATTTGCCTTGCTAACCATTTCTACTCTTCCCTGCCTCCCCACAGCCCCAACAACTTCTCCCCAATCTTCACTCCTAGCTAATGTCCATCCTTCCTATTTTATCAAGGAAACAGAAGCAACCAGAAAGGAATTGCCCATCCTCCCAGGACCACATCTACTCTCTGACCAGGATCTGTGCTTTCATATTTTGTTAGTGCAGATCAAGGGTCTTAGACTTTACTATACATCAAAGTCTCCTGGAGGGTTTGTTAAAACAGATTCCTGGGGCCCTACCCCAGGGTTTTTGAATCAGCAGGCCTGGAAAGGGCCTGAAAACCTGCATTTCTAATAATCCTCAGTGATACTGATGCTGCAGGTCTGGGGCACATTTTGAGAACCTCTGCAATAGATGCCGTGGCTACAGTCCTATTTGGAGTCCAATCTCTTCACCTGCGCATTTAACCCCATGGCCTCCCACTCAGGACTTTGCTTCAGCAATGCTTTACTTTCCCTTCTGCCTCTTTACCTGCCCCTTCTTTATTGGGTCATCCAATTGATTAACAAACACATTACTATTTTGTGGATCTTAAGAAACATATTTCTCTGGATCCCACGTGACCCTTCAACTCCCACCCCATTTCTCTGCTTCCCCTACAGCGAAAGAGACGTCCTTACTACCTGGATTCTAATTGCTCTTAAAGCCTCTCCCATCATCCTTGGCCCTACTATCCCGACAAACCTGTTCCAGGTAGGGCGACCCACATGCTCGCATTGCTAGTCCTGTGACAATTCTTGGACCTCATTTTATTTGATCTATCAGCAAGTTGGTCAGTACCTCCTCAAAACTTTCCTCATTTGCACTCCGGGGTAAGACTTTTTGCTGATTTTCCTCCTAATCATTGGACAATCCTTTTCAGACTTTTTTGGTTCCTTTTCATCCACCCATTGAGAAATTCTCTATCTGTATCCACTCCCCTGGTGATTGTAATCCATCTCATGGCTTCAAATACCATCCATAAGCTGATTATTTCCCAAATGTTTATCTGTAACCCTGACCTCTCCCTGAGCTCTGGACTCGCATATCTAGTTGTCTACTTTAATGGACATTTTAAACTTAACATGTTCAAAACTTCCCCACTCCCCCCTTCCTTAAAAACTCAAACTTGTTCCATCCCCTGTCTTCCTTAACCACTATAAAAGATGATTCTAGATAGTTCAGAATGAAAGCTTTCTTCCTACTTCCATCACTGCTGTCTTCATCTCTCTCCAGGATCGTTACACTAACCTGGTCTTCCTGCTTTCATCCCTGTGCAACAATAGTTTATTCTCAACACAGTGGCTGGAGGTGATCCTTTTAAAACATCTACTATGTTCCAGGACTCCACTGGCCAAATTATATGCCAATTCATTTGATCCCTGTGCACCAAACCCTGCCATACTTTGCCGTCACACTCAGAGTAAAAACCAAGTCCCTTCTGGTACCATCTCCTAGTATTCTCCCTCAGTCCCCCCTTCCAGTCTCACTGACCTTCTTAATGTTCTCCAAACACATCTGTGTTGCTCTCGCCTCAGGACCTTTGAACATGAGTTCCCTGCAAAGCTTTTGCCCTAGACATTGTCAGAGATCTCACCACCATCTTCTTCAAGTCTTTGCTTAAATGTTATCTTTTCAATAAGATTGAACTTGATATCTATTTAAAATCACCCCCTGCCCCTAGTCACTCACCCACTTTCTCTCCACAGAGCTTCTAATACATGGTTTACTTCTTCATATTATTTACTGCCTGTTTATCCTGTCTCCTCACTCTATTGTAAATACCAGGAAAGGATTCCTCCCCTCTCCATTTTGTTAATTATTCAGTTCCTACAGCAATGCTGGCCACCCAGAAGGTACTCCGTAAACGTATTTGTAGAATTCTGTTGTTGCAAATATTATTTCAGCCAATTTAGGTGGATAGCTAAAATGGAATATGTCTTCTAAAGTATCTGGACCCAGAATTGAAAGACAATGAATATTAATTAGCATGAGGTACACAGGTAAACCAGTCCATGTTTGATCTTAGACATAATGCAAGAGGATGTGACTCTTTAGCATGATTTTTATGCCTTTCAGCCATTTATGTGCAACACTAAAAAAATTTTGCCACTGTTGGCATCCTGCCAATCCCAGCTTGCCTGCTGGACTGTGTCCAATTTTTTTTTCTCTCTTTTCCTGTTCTTTTCACCCAACAGCTGCCATGTATTGAGTGTGGATGCCAGACTCTTTATACACATTATCTTCTTTAATCCTTACAAAACCACTGTGAATTAGGGAGCATTATCTCTGTTTATCAAGTGAGGGGACAGATGCAGAGAGGTAAGGTGGCTTGCTCAAGATCACACAGCAAGTAAGAGCTTGAAAGATAAATTCTCGGATCCTGAAGCCCGTGTTTTTAAAATTACATTATAATGCTACTAGTATATACCATATACTTAATATATCTAATTTGCTAGCATTAAAGTTTTGGTATTTTATCCCTGCCCATTATTTTTGGAGATGATACTGGGAATGACTTCAAGACATTGAAGATAGTAAACTTCATGTGGATTGGGATTACAGTTTTTTTTGGATGACATTTCTTCTCTGCCAGCACCAGAGCCTAGACAGAGTGGGTCCTCTATAAATGTTTATGGAATAGGTATCTGCTGAATTAAACATATATGTAGATAATTATATTAGTACATATTTATATTCAAAACATATCTACCATTCATAAATTAAGGATTACCTCTGGAAGCTTTCAAGAAGTAGCTCTGTTGAAAAGTAAGACTTTTTCAATTAGAAACTGAATGGTTAACTTTACATGTAAAAAATATATGAGTTCAATGTCATTACCCAAAGTGATGTCTTAGTCCCTAGGATTTTTGAGGATTGAAGGATGAAGAAATTATGTTTTTTTCCTTGCTTGGCAACAACTGAATGTATTTACTGCTTCCCAGGTCTTATCGAAAGCATTTCACCTCTGAAAGGGCTGTCAGCCTCATTTTACATTTAAGGAAACTAAGGCCTAAAGAAGATAAATAAATGACACACAATAATTTGGGTCAGAGTAGAGTTGAGAACCCAGCTCCCTCTGATGGTTAAAAAACTATGTTATTGTATCTCTTAAGTTAAAAACAAACTTTATTTTTAATTATTAGGGGTGCATAATAGTTGTATATATTTATGTGTGATGTTTTGATACAGGTATATAATGTATAATTATCATATCAGGTAATTGGGGTATCACCTCAAACATTTATCATTTTTATACATTAGGAACATTCCAATTCCACTTTTACAGTCATTTAAAAGTGACAGTAACTTACAGTTGACTACAGTCACTTTGTTGTGCTTTTTTTTTTTTTTTTTTTTCCTGAAAAATTGTAGACAAAGTTTGGGCACAGACGATCAGCTTTACCCTGATACTTGGAAAAGCTTTCTTTATATGTCTCAAATTATTGCCTCATTTTCCCAGCTGACAATACCCAAGTTACATGAGAAAATATGTGAAAATCCCTTTGCACAGTGTTTAATAGTGAGAAAACACTTATTAAATAGAACTATCATTATTACATCAAGGTCATTTCACATTTTAAGACATTTCTGTTCTAGGCAGATTAAAATTTTCAGTTAGCCTGCTATCTGTATATCATAAGACTCAAGTATTTGACACTTGGAGAAACCCCCTAAGCAATCTTGAAACCAGACTTTGGACCTTTAGTAGCAATATCGTAAAAGTCCACAAGAGGGCAGTCCCCCTCACAGCAGAAGGCACCTGAGCTAAAGGCTGTAGAAGGGAATTATGGGTGCTGAGGTTAGTTAATAATACTATTAATAGAAGCCATTATTAATATACTTTGGAATGATAAGACATATTATGAAGAAAATAAAACAGTAATAGAATAGAGACTGACTGGAGGGGAAAGTTAATGAGAACATTAACTGAGCAGAGAATGGACCCTTGGATGAAACAGGGTTAGCCATAGATAGACTGGGGGAAGATTTGAAGAAATAGCAGGGGCCAACCTGAACATGGTTTTGGTCTACTTGAGCAACAGAAAGAAGTGCAGTAGGTCTAAAACACAGTGAAGGAAGGTAAAGAATGAGAGGCATGAAGGGAGCATTGGATCATGCAAGTCACAGCTGGAATCAGATCCCAGGTCTTTCTCACCCCAGACTTTATTCACTGAACCACTATGCTACACTGAATTCTAAAGAAAAATCCAAAAAACATTGATTAAGACAATAAAAGTGGTACTTTTTGAAAATAATGAAAGCAATTTAGGAAATATCTCAGTTTCCTTTCATTAAATAAATGAGAAATCACATGATTTTAGATCTTGAATTTATGAGGAAAAAGCACTAAGAGACATACTCCCAAATTTATTCAAAATTTTATATTCTAAAATTTAATCTGGTGCAGGATTTCTCTTTATCTACTTTTATACCACTGTATAATAGTCGAGGTTCATAATGATATCCCCTAAATTATTTTGATAAGGCAAGATTACTCATCTTGGAAATAGCTTCATCAAAAAGTATTACTAAAATATTTTAAAAGAAATAGATCCCAAGATTTATATAGAAGGACAGTCACCCCAGAATTAGTATTATTAACATTATAAATAGCCTACATCTTTAACAACAGGAGATTATTTGACTATCTTAGCTGGCTTCCAAATCATTAAAATCTTATTTCAAAGAATATTTAAGATCATGTTAAATGTTCAAAAGGTACTGTTAAAGGTAAAACAAAAAACAAAACAACACCCATATATGAAACATGAATCCAAATTTTTAAAACTATCTGTAGATTAGCAAATTTCTAAAAGAAAACATGCCAAAAATCATATGAGAATGAATGCCTGTGTTTTCTTCACAATACTTTTCTTTTGTATTAAATTTTCTTCAAGGAATGCACTTATTTAGAATCATAAAATCAATAATGAAATTAAATATTTGACATGTAAATTTTAATCTTCACTTACACTTATGAAAAATCTGTTTCAGTGCTACTTTTTGTATAGAAATTGATGTGGTTTTTGAGATGGTAGGGAGCAAAGATCCTTGTGTGAGGTCAGATCAGGGAGTCTCTCTCTTTCAAAACTTAATCAATATATTAAAGTAAAACAAATTAAAACAAAGCTTGCAGCAGCCGCAAAACAAAGAAAGGAGTATACCACCATATTCTCATTTTGAACCATGTTGGTTAAAGTAGTGGAGGTGGCTGGGCTACAGCATGGCTCCAACCCTCTAATGACACTGAGGAAAGGCAGTGAGTGGGTGAATCCAGAGACTCCCTAAGGATAACTTTGGACTTGGAAAGAAATGCTTTGAGGGAAGTGAAGAGGTAGCCTTGAGAAAGAGTCAAGAAAAACACCTTAGAAATAGTATCTCTTCTGTACAACCATGAGACCTTGGTAAAGGCAGGGCTCTGCTCCAAATTGGGGAAAGAGCTGAAGCCCACAGCTATGGAACCAATTGCAGCCAGTGGAGGGGACCTAGATTGGGACATTTGATGGGATTAAGAAGAGGGAGCCAAGACCAGGTCCCTAGCAAAGGTGACAGGCTATCTTGGTGCTTCCTGTTCTCATATTCCTGCTTTAGAAAAGAAGTTGGTGAAAGAAGGGAGGAGGGTTTGAGTTAATACACACCTAACAGGAATTATGCACATATTCTGAAATGTACAAAAGTAAATTACATAACCAACACGTGTACCTCTGTAATATTCTGAAATTAAAAAAAAAAAAACAAAAACGAAAAGAAGTTGGAAGCTAATAGCCAACCCACAAAATGTGCTCAGAGAGGAAGACAAAGGATTTTGAGATGATATGCAGAATATGTCAAGAAAAACTCACCTATACTCTTGTAGGGGTGAAAAAGTCTGGGTTTCCTTATGGAGCATCAATAAGATTAAAAGAAGATTAAGAATTATAGCACGCATCTATGGAGGGAGGGATGGAGAAAGAGAAGAAGGAAGAAGGAAGGGAGAGAAAGAGAAGGGGGAGAGAGGAAAAGAGGGAGAGAGAGAGAATAGACTAGCTCAGTCTATGAAGAAAGAAAAACAAGACTTTTCTCTGAGTACTTGATGTAATGAAAACTACAGATGTTTTAAACAAGATTAAAAAAGCATAAGATGAAAATAGATAAAAAAGGAGAGGACAGAATTAAAAAAACAAACTGAGAACCAAAATGCCACAATTGTAGAAATAAAAATATTGAAACTAAGGAATATAAAATTAGCTTAATGACAAGACAAAAACTTCATAACATAGTCAACGAAGCGGGAAGTGACAGCAGTTAGATATTTGGGTGGAGGGAGAGAACAAAGACCATGCAACGTAAGGATTAGAGTTCCAGGTGGTGCCTGTGGCTCAAATAAGTAAGGCGCTGGCCTCATATGCTGGAGGTAGTGGGTTCAAACCCAGCCCCAGCCAAAAACTGCAAAAAAAAAAAAAAAAAAAAAAAGATTAGGGTTCCCAGACATAAGAAATAGAATAGGAAAGATATGTACACATATAATGTTGGAGAATTTTCCTGAAATAAAAGACTTCAATCTGTAGGTCAAAAGGACACCTGGTGTTCCAGGAAAAAAACTGATACAGAATGAGTGATCACTGATTACTCTCTGCTTGACCAACATTGAGAAAAATGTTTCTGAATGTTTTCCTAGGTTCTTCTGCATACCTCCTTATAAAATCCAGTTTTAGAAAAGAGCACCGTCAAGTCAGTTTAACCAGAACCCCTTGTCCCTAATATCTGACCACTTCCACTTCCAGATACCCAGGTAATGTCTGATTATCTTTGCCTGTTTCAGCAAGAATCCCATTAAGTTGGTTTAGCCAGAATCCCTCTAACCCCTGATGCTTCCTCTTAATCATTTTCAGTATTGATCCCCACCCTGCTTCTTGGCTATAAACTTCCACTTGCCAAGGCTGTAATTCGGGGTTCAGCCCAATCTTTCTCCCCACCTCTGTAAAATTCTATGCTGTGGGTCCCTGTACCTATCACCATGGTCCTGAATAAAGTCTTCCTTACCATTCATTAATAAGGATCACTGAATAACCTTTTCTTTAACATCATTAGCCATATCTTAGATAAGGTATGAATTTCAAGGTTAAGAAATAATTTTTTAGTTAACTAGGCACAAAACCAAAGTCCCTATAAGGGGAATAATTTTGATCAGCCTATGAGTTTTCCACAATGACATTCAGCCCCAAAGACAATGAGGCAATCATCTACAAAGTTCTGAAGAACAGTGAGTGGACTCACCTAATATCACTGAGATCTAAAAGATGTGAATTGTGAAAACAGAGGAACACAGGAAAGGAAGGCACCCCTGAGTGATTCTTGAACAAACAAACACACCAAAAATACTGGCCAAGGAAATCCAGTTGAAGCCAGGGTAAAAGGCTGGTAAAAGGTAAAAGTACAATGAACAAAAGCTGGACAATGGTGGCACGAGGTGGGAAGAAATGAGAACCCTTAACAATATCACTGTAGCTAATTTATATTGTTTCAATGTGAAATAATTGATAAAAAAGAACGACCTCATTTAGAAAAAAGTCATATAATTTTATAGGGGACCTTTTGAAATCTAATATCCCTTGAGTGAAAAGACATTTAAGCACAATTCAGCAATTTCTTCAATTTCCTATCAGTTTTTCTTCTGATGAATTCAAATAAAATTAAATCTAACACATTTTAAAGTAGCATTTGTAATGTGACTCCATTCTTTTTAAAATTTTCTATTTTGCCCATCCTTCCTTTCTTTTTCTTTCCCCCTATTTTGTACATATACATAGAGAAAGACTCTAGAAAGAATGTTCTCCAAACGTTAGTGTCTGTTATTTTGGGGGTGGTGAAGCTTTGAATTATTTTTTGCATTATTTTGTATATGTTTTGCTACATTCGATTACATAAATGAACTATTAAATAAATGATTATGTTTTATAAAAGTGACATTCTAAAATTAAGAAGAAAATAGAGTAATTTCTTACAGATTTCTATCACTGACATTATGATGTAAACTGTCCTTGTGAGCAGACCTATTAGTCACCCAGCCTGAAGGTGTTATATAGTATGTTGAAGTGACCTAGTCCCCACCGAAGGACATGGAATTATGACAATAGTGACATACTGGTTCACGATCAATGTGCTCTTCCCATGGTTTTCCCACAAATATGAAATATTGCCTTCTTGGTAAGAAATGCTTATTTGATTAAAGTAACAAAAGCATTTAATACATGTGGGAGAGGGATTTAGTTTTAATGATTTACTGATGTTATCTCCAAGTAATAAGGACAGATATATATACACACACACACTTAAATGATTTCTGATTAATGATAATATCAGTATGTGTGTTTCATTGCTATTTTATTCAACTTGACAAGTAATTGGAGCAATGAGATACCCACTTTATCAGTGAGAAATTAAGTGTAAACATTTTTATTTTTGGTATGTACATTTATGATTTATTTAAAACAATTTTGGTCCTTTGTTTTTTCTGAATTATTTTCTCACAAAACTCAGCTCTTTCTCTCTTTTTGCAATATCTAGTGTGTCTGAGCAGCATAAAGTTGAGGAATGTGATTTAACTTCTTACAAACAGGTGGTATTTAGTTAGACTGGGAATTAAAATGTTTTTTAAAAAACATGCTCACATAAATCAGAATTTTATATTTTGGAAACGTAGAAGGAAATAGATAGTTCAGTTGAAAATAACAAATTTTGAAAACTGCAAATCTAAGGTAGCACTGCATCTTTTTTTAAAAAAATAATTTATCTAGCTTCACATCTTTAAAAAGCAAACAGGCCATTAAAAGCATGCAAGATGTGCTAGATACTTAACCAGGTTTATTACTGGAGGGGGTACAATTTTATTAAACTTTAAATGCATTTTAATGAGCTGTGGGTGTAGTTTGTACTGCAAAACTATCATGAATTTCTCGCTCCCTGAGTCACTTTAAAAATGAAATACAGGTGTCAGGTCAGAGATATGCTGGGAATCCCATTTAATTATCAAAATAATAAGAATGTAAAAGGATACGTGCTGCATTTAATCAAGTGAGCCTGCAGTCTTGGGTGCTAACATTATGGGCACTTGTCTACAATGCCATTACTCAGGCTGGCTGGAAACTAGATACTTCCCAGTCCTTCCAGCTGGGGCTTCATAGAAACATGTGGCTTCCCTGCAAGTCTTGCAAGGATCTTGAAAAGGCAGCTAAGGAGGGTCAGTGCACTAGGAAGTGGAAATTTAAGTCTGATGGTGTCCTGGAAATTTACAGGCCTCAGAGTGGTCAGAAGTGAATTCTAGCCTCTGCTCTGTTCTCAGTCTGCCAGAGGCTCTGGAGAAGGTCCCTCACCCTTTAGATCTCTTTGTAAAATGGAGAGGCTTGACTAGTTTATTTCTAAAGTTCTTTCCTTCTCTGAAATTTTTGATAATCAAAAGCATTGAGTTTTCATTTAATCGTGCACACAAATGTTTAGAATTCTACTTATCTAGTGACCCCTGACAATTAGCATGATTCAGGAGTGTGAGAAAGGCTCTCCCCTTTTCAAAACATGTTCTCCCTCGGATGCTCTGGTCTAACACATTTTTCCCTTAGATACAACATCCAAAATGCAGCCCTCCCCAGGCATGGGAGGCTATTTCCTCAGACTAAATTTATGATCGGATATTTTAGTTAGAATGTAGAGAAGCAATAAAAATATTCTATGTACTAAGAGGATATTCAGTGCTGGAACCAAAGTGTCATTCCTTCTTTTTTATAATTCTTACAAAATCAAATCTCCATTTTTCTTTTTTTAAATCAGGGCATTTTATGCCTGAAACTGTACACATGTGGCTTACAAAAATACCAAACCAATCAGAACTTATTCTTTTTTTTCCTATGCTACCTCCCAAGATTAGCAGCTCTAGTAAAGGAGTGGGGGAGTCATGCAGATAAGACTTGGAACTTTCTAGAATGTCCAATCCTGAGTGTGGCTAAATTTGTAACCCAAGTGGTTGTGGGAACTGACACTGGAGTGAGATTATTGAAGGACTTTTACAGGGCTAAGGGGGGAGGGGAGCTCTTTGATAGCCTTTAAAAAGCAGCACCTTAGATGTTGGCATGGATGTGGAGAAAAGGGAACACTTCTGCACTGCTGGGGGGAATGCACACTAATACAGTCCTTTTGGAAAGATGTTTGGAGAACACTTAGAGACCTAAAAATAGACCTGCCATTCGATCCTACAATTCCTCTACTAGGCATATATCCAGAAGACCCAAAATCACATTATAACAAAAATATTTGTACCAGAATGTTTATTGTAGCCCAATTCATAATTGCTAAGTCATGGAAGAAGCCCAAATGTCCACTGACCCATAAATGGATTAATAAATTGTGGTATATGTACACCATGGAATATTAGGCAGCCTTAAAGAAAGATGGAGACTTTACCTCTTACATGCTTACATGGATGGAGCTGGAATATATTCTTCTTAGCAAAGTATCTCAAGAATGGAAGAAAAAGTATCCAATGTACTCAGCCCTACTATGAAACTAATTTACATTACTAATTACGTCATATGAAAGCTATAACCCAATTATAGCCCAAGAATATGGGGAAAGGGGAGAATATGGGCAATCACATGTTGCCCTCACTAAAAAGACAGTGATACTGCCTTATCCTTATTTGGGGATACATTTTGCTTTCCTCGCTGGCAAGAATATGGGAAAAGTGGAGAGGGAGGGGAGGGGAGAGAGGAGGATGGGTGGAGGGAGGGTAATTGGTGGGTGCATCTTACAAGGGTGCATGTGACATTTACTAGGTGTAGAGTATGAATGTCTCAACACAATAACTAGGACAATGTTGTGAAGGCTATCTTAACCAGTTTGATGAAAATATTTCAAATTGTGTGTGGAACCAGCACATTGTACCCCATGATTGCATTAATGTACACAGCTATGATTTAATAAAAAAAAAAAAAAAAAAAGCCGCACCTTGACAGAACAGGAGCACAATTATTTCTACCATTTGTTTCCTGTTAAAGATTCTCATTAGAAGAGAAGACTCCCAATTGGACCCTCTTTGAATTTCAATAAACTTTAATTCTTACTAGAATTGATAAGAATTTACTGATATTCCAGTCCAAAAGAGTGTCCTGAGTATTCTCCACTGCCCAGTTTCTTAATCAAGTATCTACTGTATGTTTCAGTATGTATGCCATTACAATAGGACTTCTTCCCTTGAGAAATAAGCTAATTTAATAGCATACAGGCATGTAAGAGCTAGGGAACTTTGTTTCCCAGTAGTAAAGGTGGAGGGGAAAATGGTAAATGACACACAGGAAAAAATAAAGGTCCTAAGTTAGCATTTGTCTTTTAGCTGTTATGATTATGAAAGTCTCAGGTTATTATGTTTTTTTTTTTTGAGTGTTTCTGTAGCCCCTTTATTTTTGCTGATCAACAGTTTGTTAGAAAAGCAGCTGCAGGTTTGTTACCTAAGGTCTGAGACAGTAGAAGAGTCAAAGGTGTCATGAATTCACCTGTAAACAACTTTATGCCTGAACATCAGCTAATTCTGGAGGAAGTGGAGTCTTAGGATGCTTGCTCTCAAAGTGCTGCTTGAAGGTCTTAGGGTCTGGCATTTGTGTCCTACAGACAGTGCAGGTATGTATTAAGGCAGCTTTGGCAGCAGCCTTTTGGTCATGTCCTTGTTTCTTCTTTTGTCCAGCTTGCTTTTTGGCATTTTTCTGCTGAGACTGAATCTTCTGCTGTTCCCGAGCCATATCCCGGTTCCGCGGTGCTGAGACGTCAGCGGTGTCCCAGCTGCCGCTCACCTGGGCTGGGACAGTCTTGGGTTGGAGAGAGAGCGCAGCCTCAGGTTATTATGTTTAGAAGATAATGGCCACTTATTAATTATTGGGCTCTATAATTTTTGAATGGATAGCATCATGGACCATTTAAAATTTCCCTATATACCATGGTTGGTAAGTGCCTATAGGATTTTGTCTTAGTTTTTAAATAGATTGCCAATGATTTTTTAAATTATTATTAAAATAATAATACATTATTATTAATGTGTACATTAATGCAATCACGGGGTATAATATGCGCCAATAATTTTTTTTCTTTTGTTATTATTAAATCATAGCTGTGTACATTAATGCGATCATGGGGCACCAAACACTGGTTTTATAGACTGTTTGACACATTTTCATCACACTGGTTAACATAGCCTTCCTGGCATTTTGTTAGTTATTGTGTTAAGACATTTATATTCTACATTTACTAAATTTCACATGTACCCTTGTAAGATGCACTGCAGTGCCAATGATTTTTGATGCAATCACATGTTGCCCTCACTAAAAAGACAGTGATACTGCCTTATTCTTATTTTGGGGATACATTTTGCTTTCCTCACTGGGAAAATATTTTTGCTCATTTAATCATACTTTCCTCAAAACTACAGCATATAAGTCAAAGGAAAATAACCAAGCTCACTCATTTCTGGAAGGATTAGGCCACAATTACACTAGTTTGTTCTTACCATCATATTTTGCCCAGCTGTAGTCATATTTTGTTGTGACCCTGTAGGTCATTTCACATCCTTAGTCATTAAGCAGTTTCTCCTTCCTTCCTTCCTTCCTTCCTTCCTTCCTTCCTTCCTTCCTTCCTTCCTTCCTTCCTTCCTTCCTTCCTTCCTTCTTTCCTTCCTTCCTTCCCCTCCCTTCCTTCCTTCTTTATTTTTTTGACAGAGTCTCACTCTATTGCCCAAGCTACAGTACCATAGCATCAGCCTAGCTCACAGCAACCTCAAAGTCCTGGGCTCAAGCAATCCACCTGCCTCAGCCTCCCCTGAGTAGCTAGAACTACAGGCACCCACCACAAAGCCCAGCTAGTTTTTCTATTTTTAGCAGAGATAGGGGTCTTGCTGCTGCTCTTGCTTAGGCTGGTCTCGAACTCCTCAACAAAAGGGATCCTTCTGCCTCAGCTCTCCAGGGTGCTAAAATTATAGGCATGAACCTTCATGCCCAGCCTCTTTTCATATTTCAAATATTTATTGGAAGAATTACGTTACTGTGCTCATGGGCTTTTTTCCTATTCAAGTTCATTGACCTCACACCTATTTTAAGACCATCTGGCTCCCACCCAGCAAAGAAAATGAAATATCCTGTCTTTAAGAAATAACCATAAATACTAAATACTTGTTTGTTTTAACTCAGAGTTTCAGATTATTTCATATACAACATCATCATGTAACCATCCAAATTCTGTTTACAACTGAAGAAGCAGGGTACAGTATTCATATACACATGCACTTGTTCTAATAGAAAGAACAGAACAGGTTGCTCTGCCTTAAATACCCTCCCTCCACACCCATACACCACACACAACAACTCAGCTCTATATCCTTGAGCTGCCAGCAATAATTTTAGTATTTGCAGGAGGTTGTTAACTTGTAAATCTTTAATTTATTTAACAAACACTGAGCAGCCATAATATCTCAGGCACACTCACATTCCTGCCAGTGCTTGAGACAAATCAGTAAACAAAGTACATTTCTCGGTCTTACCGAGTGTATGTTCTAGCAGATGTCCATTTAAAACTCTCTCCAATAATATTAAGTAGAATATTACCGCAGGGTTACGTTTATAGCTGGATAATTGGAAGAAAGTATTTTTTAAAGTTTTGTTTTAATTGGGTACAAATGTTTTTTTGTTTACATGGATGAACTGTATAGTGGTGAAGTCTGGGCTATTACTATACCTCTTACTTGAACAGTGCACGTTGTACCTGATATGTAACTTTTCCTCCTGCACCCCCCTGTCATTCTCTCTCTTTTGAGCATCCAGTGCCCATTAGGTTACTCTGTATGGCCATGAATACCCATTGCTTAATTCTCACTTAAAAGTGAGAATGTGGTTTTTATTTTTTTGTTCCTGGGTTATTTCACTTAAGATAATGGTTCCAGGCCCAGCCAAGTTGCTGCAAAAAAGATACAATTTCATTCTTTTTTATGACTGAGTAGTATTCCAGCATGCATGTGTATCACATTCTTTTCCTGCTCATTAGTTGATGGGCATTTATGTCAGTTCCTTCTTTGCTGTGAGAATTGTGCTGTGATAAACATATGAGTGGAGGTGTCTTTTTAATACAATGACTTATTTTCCTGCAATTGGGATTGCTGGATCACCCGGTAGACCCACTTTTAGTTCTTTGAGGAATCTCCATGCTGCCTTCCACAGAGGTTGTATTAATTACTTCTCACCCATAGCACGTGCAAGTTCCTTTTTCACTGTATCTGCACCAGGAGCTATTGTTTCCTGACATTAGTCATGGTCATTCTGACTGGGGTAAGGTGGTATCTCATTGTGGCTTTAATTTAATTTTTTTGATCTGAGGCCACACACAAACTTCACGTGTTGTTGTGGGTGAGAGCTCCTGCATGTCCATTCTCAGACCTAGGCCTCGTGGTCTGAGATAGAGGCGTCCTTACTCCACCACAAAAAAAGAGAGGAAAAAGGGCAATTATATATATACATGTGTAGATGTGTATGCATAATTCCTTAATTGTAATTTCAAAACCCCCAAGTTTCTGAAAACAGAAAGTTTTCTCATGACTTATTTGGTGGCAAACACTGACCTGATTTGATTTGAGTGTTCCACAGGCTTTACTGATTCAACTTAGTGGGAATATTCATATGCTTCACAGTGTCAATATTAATGCATGGATAGATATGTGGTGTTCAGCCACTAGGGCACACCGAGGCACAACACTATCTTCTGAATCACCCCCTCTTAAAAGTTCCTGAATTCTAAAACTTGCCTGGCAAAGACTTTGGATAAGGGCTTATCAACCTGTACATAGGTGTCTGGGCAAGACTGCCATCATATTTTCTCAGAAAGGCCTCCTATCCTTTATTTTGATATCGTTTTTCCTTCTTTAAGAGTATGAAAATATTCTTTTATGTGGTGAGAACAGACAGTAAATGCTGGTTTATTCTATTTTCAAACATCTTTATCTGGCAATATAGAAAGGCGGGCAATCTTCTTCTTTTAAACACCATGTTTACCTGCGAACGGTGACGTTCAGGACTCTGCTGCCCTAGTCTAGCAATCCTGTTGCCTAATGACTCACATTCTATCCTCAAAGGATTCACCCTATTCCTTACCATAGTTCTTTACATTTAACATTATAAGAAAAACAGAAATAAACTTTCTTATAAAGAAAATACTATACCACTACTGCAAATGGAGGACCAGTATCATAAATAAAAAGTCATTGAAAAATGACTGTGGCATGAAAAAAAGATGATCTCTTGGTCCACCTGAAACCACGCAGAGTAATCTAATGCATGCTCCTAGCTTTGAAATGGGTCAGATATAAAGCATTTTAGGTTTTGTTCTATGAGTGTTAACCTTTATCTCTCCCTAGACAATTTGATTTCCTTTTTTTGTTTTTTCCTGTATAGGGGTGGATGACCAGCCCCCTTCCAGGCATTTCATAAATTCCACAATGAAAATCAGATAAAATTGCAGCTTGGGGTGGTTGTGCTTACACTTTGGTCCCAACTCTTTCAGTCTTGGATTTTCTGTCCCAGCGGGATAGCCTGGTGGTTCTCAATCTTTAACATGCACGTGAATTCCCTGAGGATCTTTTTAAAATACAGACTTTGATTCAGTAGATCTGGGGTGGAGTCTGAGATCCCCCATTTCTCATAAGGTTGCACATGATGTCGGTGTTGCTGGCCCTAAGATCACACTTTGAGTCCCTGGCCAGTCAGAGTTGAGAGCAAGGGTTGGACTGTGAGTGGTTCTCAACCTTCCTAATCCCGCGACCCTTTAATACAGTTCCTCATGTTGTGGTGACCCCCAACCATAAAAATTACTTTCGTTGCTATTTCATAACTGTAATTTTGCTACTCGTATGAATTGTAATGTAAATATCTGATATACAGGATATATTTAGGTGACACCGTGAAAGGGGTCGCGACCCACAGGTTGAGAACCCCTGGACTAGATTATCTTGGGAGGTTTTCTCTACTCTTCTTTGCCCTATAATTTCGAAGAGTACTTTCCTAAGAGTGACTGGGAGAGCACAGCCTTCAGTTATTTTTATTTCCATTCAGTAATTGAGTCTGTGGCAAACTGCCTTTTCCCAGTCTCTAATTCTTCACATCTGATGGTACTTACATAGGCCTAATGGTATATGCTACATTGAAACAGTTTATGTGAAACAAAAAAATTATAGAACAGTCAAAACAAAATACAAAGGCATAATTAATTAAGGTTAACTGGGAAACACTAACTGTTAACGACTTTTAAGTTCCTATAGCTTCATTTGTGTTCTCTTTGTGGCTGAGATATGAGCATAACATTGTCTCAAGAATCCATGAATACATGTTTAAATAATTTGTAAAGCCTTCATAAGGGCCAGTTCTGGTAACCCATTTCTTCTATTGCCTTCTTCTCTTTTTCCTTCTCTCTGCCTTGTCTATTTCTCTCTTTTTTAAAAAAAATTGTAATAATAAAAAGCATTTATATCTTACTTGTGACATGCTAAGCGGTTCAATTTCCAGGACTTGCCTAGAAACAAGTGAATCAAAGATTCATCATATTTAGTTCACTGCCTAAATACCACATTGTTGTTTTCTCACTTAGTGGTCATTGGTTAATTACATTTTCAGAAATACTGAGCCTAATACAAATCTGTAATGTCAGCAAAGGTTTCACTTAAATATCTTATACATTTATATATTTTTATTTTTTCCATGAGAAAGAGGATTTTTATATTCTGGTTGATGAGCTTTATATTTATAAAATGTATACTAGCTAAACTCAAAATATATGGGTTTATACAAGAATTTGGGCATCTATCTTTTTTTCTTTAGCTCTCCATTTACTTATCAATTGAAGAGAAAGTGAGAAAAGAGTAGCCCAGTGAGTAAGCTTAGGCTCTGGATTCACACTGCAGCTTTTCCACTTGGTTGTGGAGTAATTAAAATCTCTCTGAGGCTCGGTTCACTCATCCGTTAGAGGGGTCTAGAGCACCTTCCTTACTCTGGGAGAGTTAAATGATGTAAATCATACAAAGTGCTTAACACAGAGCTCCTTGGTATAAGAGTTCACTGATATTCTGTATAGAGCTCTTTGAACTCAGTACTTGGGATATTATTATTCTCATATCCCAAGAGAACGCATGGTCTTCCAATGTGCTGTGAGGTTTTTATCTAAGGAAAATTTATGTCATTGCTTGTAGAATCACTACTATTTAGATTTTGAGAACAATTGGGGTTTTTAAAAAACGTTTACTTTTTAAAAAACAATTTTTATTAATTTATAAATTGTAATTCAACTTCAGGCAAGTTACTTAACCATTTTTGGTCTATTTTTTTTTTTTTTTTTTGTCTATAAAGTGAAAGCATTGGTCTAGTGATCTTATTAGGCCTAATGATCCATAATTTTGTATTGTCACACACAAATACACACATACACACACACACACACTCCTGAAACCAAGTTTCATGAAACTTCTAGGAGTGATGACAGTTTCTATTTCACTCTATTACTTTCCATTAAAAAAAGATGGCTAAGACCTACTAAATTGATTTCATTACTCACCATATGTCACAACGTAAAGTTTGAAAACCTTGGTGCAAATGAACTCTACATTTGTTTTTGCCAGCAGGAACAGTCTCCAATTCTAACTGGCTTTGAATAGAACTCTTCGCCACCACCCACTGTGAGGGATGTGAATTCTGCTCCCCGAGATGCTGCTCAGAACCCTGGTTTCTTCAAGTGTTTGCCTGATGACCTTGCAAGAGTCACCTCTAAAACACAAGCCTGTGTGCTAGAGGTGCATGTGTAGTTTTATTAATTAACTTGGTTTTTTTTTTTGAGGCATAGTCTCACTCTGTTGCCCTACTAGAGTGCAGTGGTGTGATGATAGCCCACTGTAATCTCTAACTCCTAGGCTCAAGCAATCTTCTTGGCTCAGCCTCTTGAGTAGCTGGGCCTGCAGATGCACAAAACTGTGCCTTGTTCTTCATACTGTTTCCTGGGCTATGTTTCTGTTTCTTTATTGGTTCCTATCTGAGTAGGATGGGAGTGTGTGTGTGTGCGTGTGTGTGTGTGCGTGTGTCTGTTTTTGAGAAAAAGTCTCACTTTCTTACCCCTGGTAGAGTGCTGTGGCGTCTCATACTCTTGGGCTCAAGTGATTGCCTCAGCTTCCCAAGTAGCTGGGACTACAGGCATCCACCATTATGCCTGGCTGTTTTTAGAGATGGGGCCTCGCTCTTGCTCAGGCTGGTCTTGAACTCATGAGCTCAAGCGATACACTTGCCTTCGCCTTGAGAGCAAACCCACTTTGTGCTTTGCTGCCTTTTTTTGCGATCCTTCTTTGGACTTTATGAACTGATGATGTAATGCAACGGCTCACAACTTGGTGGATTAAAACCTGGCGACCTTAAAACAATACAAAAAAGACTCTGAGATTCTGATTTTAACTCAGCTGCAACTCTGTACAACCCTCTAAGTTGAAAAAGCTCTTCAGGTGATTCTGACGTATACCAGAAGCTGAGTAACTACTAGACTTCAACACACAATAGTCTTTACTCAACCATAAACTGCCATTTCCCAGGTACTTAACGGTCCAGGCTCTGCATGAGAAGAAAGCAGTCTGGGAAATCTGCCTGTATCTTCTGTTGCTTTTATTAACCTCCTTTCTGTGCTGCTATAGAAGCCTTCTGGGTAAAGCCACTATCACACTTGGACAGTCAAGGCCAAATTTAAATGCCTTTAATTGTAAAAGGATGGACAACTAAGTTCACAAACTCATGGTAGAAAAAGTGCCACATACCTCATTGGTGAATATCACTACCAGATAGTCACCAGATAGCTAAAGGAAATACTTTGAAGGTGACTGTAGTGATATTCATCAATGAGGAATGTGGCACATTTTCTAGCATGTGTTCAAGAACTTCATTGTCTGACCTTGTATATGACTTCACAAAGTAGAACTGGTTTTGGCAGTGTCTAAATCACCCCCCCCCCCAATGTTACCAGTCGGCATATAATACTTGACATTCACTGCTCAATGAATACACTTCTGAAAGCTTTTACCATTAGCTCTAAATCAATGGTTTTCAACCTGTTGGTCGCGACCCCTTTGTAACAATGAAAATACATCCTGCCTATCAGATATTTACATTACAATTCATAACAGCAGCAAAATTACAGTTATGAAGTAGCAACGAAAATAATTTTATGGCTGGGGGTCACCACAACAGGAGGAACTGTATTAAAGGGTCGTGGCATTAGGAGGCATTAGAAAGGTTGAGAACCACGGCTCTAAATAGTCAAGTCAATTATTCACTCATTGATTGATTCATGGAGTCTTTACTAACATGTACATACACTCACCAGACACTTATCAAACACTTCCACTAGTGCAGTGGTTAGCAGCATGAGGTCAGGAATCAAAAGCATGGGATTCACATCCAGGCTTTACCATTCCTCAACATGCTGACCTTGAACAAAGTATTTAATTTCACAAACCTCAATTTTATTATCTGCAAGAAGGAATAATGATAGAACCTGCCTTATTGGTGGTGGTATGAGAGCTTTAAAGCACTTAGCCCAGTGCTTAGAAAATAGCAAGTGTGCAGCTGGGGTGAATCATTCTCATTCTCATAATGTGCAAGGCACTGAGCTAGGTCCCGAGTATGCAAACTTGGATAAAATTAGATGACTTAAGAGTGTAGAGGGGAGAAGGCAAACACCAATGCTGTGACATATACATGCAGCAAGTGTGTAGGAAAAACCTGGGTGGGCCAGGGAGGAAAGGGAGCATGTGCTCAGGGAGTTCTGACAGAGGCAATGTTGGAGCAAAGTTCTGAAGAAAGATCAGTAATCAAGTGCACTTTGTGAAAAACATTCATTCTTGTCTCTTATATGATTCAATGCATGCCACTTATGAAAGATGTTAATGTGAATACTTTAAAATACAATATACTTAAAATGTTTAACTTTCCAGCAATCATTTTTTTGGGGGGTGGATAGATTATCGATTCCATGACTCCCAAAGGTAGAAGGAAAGAACGTTGCTCACACTTGTAATAGAAGTAGCTGTCAAGACTGCTATGGTGGAGATTCCTGTATCAGGGTAGGAGGCTGGTCTAGAGCAGTGGTTCTCAACAGGGGGCAATTGTGCACACACGCCCACTGCCAGGGACATTTGGTAATGCCTGCAGACATTTTTTATTGCCATGTCTGGGAAGGGGCTGTTATTGACATCTAGAAGATAGAGGCCAGGGATGCTGATAAACTTTCTACAATACACAGGACAACCCCCTCCCATTATAAAAAATTGTCTCATTCAAAATGTCAACCCCAGTGCCAATTAGCATCAGAACCACTTGGAGAACTTGTTAAGACCCACATGGCTAAGTTAACTCCCTTGAATTTCATGTTGAGTAGGTTAGGGGCAGAACCCAAGAATTTGCATCTCTGGCAAGTTTCCAGATGATGCTGAAGCTGCTGGTTTGGGGATCCTGTTTTGAGAACCACTCATCTATATTCCCTCCATGTTCCCTCCAAAATCTACAATTTATGAATTACATGAGTTTTTTCGTTTGTATAACATTTTGGGTGAAAAGATACTCACATTATATTTACATTATTTACCAAGAAGGGCCATTCAGTTCATTCTAGAAATGTATGGAATTGAGCTAGTTATAAAATTTAAGAAGGACATCTTCAATGTGCTGCCCCAAACTTCACCTTCTGCCTTCTGAATGCCTTCCCTTAATGATTTTCATGGCCAAAAGTAATGCCACATATAAGTTTGAAATATAAAGAATTACTGGTACTTTATATAACATTCAAATTTGTTAAGTCAGCCTTTAGAAATTTACCAAATAAAATAAAAACAAAGCAGGAGGAATTATGCTACCAGATCTCAGACTATACTATAAATCGATAGTGATCAAAACAGCATGGTACTGGCTCAAAGACAGAGAGGTAGGTGTATGGAACAGAATAGAGAACCAAGAGATGAATCCAAGCTACTTACCGTTATTTGATCTTTGAAAAGCCAATTAAAAACATTCAGTGAGGAAAAGATTCCCTATTTAACAAATAGTGCTGGGTGAACTGGCTGGCAACCTGTAGAAGACTGAAACTGGACCCACACCTTTCACCATTAACTAAGATAGACTCTCACTGGATTAAAGATTTAAACTTAAGACATGAAACTATAACAATACTAGAAGAAAATGCAGGGAAAACTCTTGAAGAAATCGGTCTGGGTGAATATTTTATGAGGAGGACCCCCTGGGCAATTAAAGCAGCTTCAAAAATACACTACTGGGACCTGATCAAACTAAAAAGCTGCACAGCCAAGAACACAGTAAGTAAAGCAAGCAGACAGCCCTCAGAATGGGAGAAGATATTTGCGAGTTATGTCTCTGACAAAGGTTTAGTAACCAGAATCCATAGAGAAATGAAACATACTAGCAAGAAAAGAATAATTAATCCCATCTCAGGGTGGGCAAGGGACTTGAAGAGAAACTTCTCTGAAGAAGACACGCTTATAGCCTACAGACATATGAAAAAATGCTTATCATCCTTAATCATCAGAGAAATGCAAATCAAAACTACTTTGAGATACCATCTCACTCCAGTAAGACTAGCACACATCACAAAATCCTAAAACCAGAGATGTTGGCGTGGATGTGGAGAAAATGGAACACTTCTACACTGCTGGTAGGAATGCAAACTAACACATTCCTTTTGGAAAGACGTTTGGAGAACACCTGGGGATCTAAAAATAGACATGCCATTGGATCCTACAATTCCTCTACTAGGTATATACCCAGAAGACCAAAATTCACATTATAGCAAAGATATTTGTACCAGAATGTTTATTGCAGCCCAATTCATAATTGCTAAGTCGTGGAAGAAGCCCAAATGCCCATCAACCCATGAATGGATTAATAAATTGTGGTGTATGTACACCATGGAATATTTGCAGCCTTAAAGAAAGATGGAAACTTTACCTCTCTCATGTTTACATGGATAGAGCTGGAACATATTCTTCTTAGTAAAGTATCTCAAGAATGGAAGAAACAGTATCCAATGTACTCAGCCCTACTATGAAACCAATTTATAGCTTTCATATGAAAGCTATAACCCAATTATAGCCCAAGAATATGAGGAAGGG